>PVIJ01019449.1:0-23579 GCA_004024925.1 Scalopus aquaticus
CTAAGTGGTTTCAGTGAAGCCATTTAGCCTCATCTCTAAAGTGGAGAAGAGTGAATCCAGGGCTGTCAAGAGGATAAGGTAACAATGACACATGCAAGAGAAATGCAGCGTGTCATATATTTTTGCTTCAGATGTGGAGCTATAAAATTGAATGTAATTAGCCAACATTTGAAAGCTTGCTTTTCCCATTTGTGCCTAGAAAATACATGACTTTTCAACTCAGACACTCTTTTCAACTAACCGTTCCAACTGGTAAGAAGACTCAACTTGCACCCTAAATCTCACATTTGCCATTCCTGGTGAGGTGCTGTGCAGGGTCCACTGGAGAAGAGCAGAGATGAACAGGCTTGCCTTCAGAAAGCCTATAGTCGTGCAGAGAGACTGACGTAATTAACGCTGAAACAGGACAAAGTGTGATCTTATGAGAAATCACCAAAGTACTGTGGACACACAGAACAATGGGAAATTTTTCCTATAGTGGATATCGCTGAGGATTTCTTGGAGTTGGTAGAATTAAAGCTTCAAGGTCAGAGATGATTTGAGAGGTGCACATGCTGTGAAGAACATTCTAGTAGGAAAGTGTGGTTGTGAGTTAGAGATGTGAGAAGTGTGTGTGTGTGTGTGTGTGTGTGTGTGTGTGTGTGTGGAGTAGCTTAGCCTTACTCAATCCAGGTAGTATACTGTAAGGTGAACAAGATTCATGGAACTGATAGGAAGTTTAGGGTACTTTCAGCTGCTGCTACTACCATTACTACTATTCCTGGTACCATGTGGAATTTACTGAGCACTTTTGCTGTTCCAAGTGTGAAGCACTTTCAATTTCATTTAATAATCACTCTATGAAATCATGTAACAGCTAGCTACTGCTGTGTAACAAATTATTCTAAAACTTAGGTGCTTGGAATAAAAATTATTTATTATTTATCACTGGTCTGGAGAGTTCTGTGCATCTGAGCCAAGCTTGCTTGATCTCAGGCTCACTCCTAAGTGAGAGTTCACCTGATGGGCTAGTGTGGGCCTGGTTGCTGAAGATGTCCTATGCTGGGCAGCCTCTATTGAAAGCATTCACATCCTTTCAGTAGGCTAGTTTGGGCTGGGTCACATGCCAGTGATAGAAGCCTTGGATAGTAAGGGGGAAGAAGCTCAACGTCTGGGATCTAGGTCTAGAGTTGGCACAGGGTCTCTAGTCTCTGTGGACAGCCCAGATGAAAGGATTGGACACACAGGCTCTACCTTGCTGGGAGCAGCTGCGAAGTCACATTGTTGCAACCTGCCTCCAGTAACAGCCACTACTATTATCTCTATATTACAAATGAAGAAAAGGTGGTGATGGGAAATTGAGTGGCTTGGGAGCATCTTGCCCAAGTTTATGCTGTTGAAGAATGAAGAACCAAACTTGTACCTGGCTTAGTAGGCAGTGGGGAGCCGGTAAAGATCTTGAGTGCAAGGGTGATGTTATCAGCAGAAAAAGAAGGACGGGATTTTTAGCAGTTAAATCTTGGCATTATGGAGAATGCCAGCCTTGATTATTATGACATCAGTTCACCCCACTGTCAACTCAAGTGACTGGAGTCTTGGGACAGAGCTGTCCTACTGACCTGAAAGACATCCTTACTGGCTGCTCCCACTCCTGAATCCTCTGTGTCTTTCAGGCAAAAGGGCTTATTCTCTTAAGAGTATCATTAAGCACAATTTTTTTTTCTTGGCTTTTTTCAGGGGGACCCCCTGGGTCCCAGTGACACAGAAAGATTTCCTTTTAAATAACACTAGATTTCTACAAGAAGGGTCTCCTAAGCCAACCAAACTGGACTAAACCCAACCCAGCCCGATCCAACCCAGCCCAATCCAGCCCAGCCCAGCTCAACCCAGCCCAGCCCAGCCCAGCCCAGCCCAGCCCAGTCCAGCCCAGGCCAACCCAGCAGCCTCTTTGTCTCTTCAACCTTGGCAGTTACATTTAGTAGGCCAAATCTTAGTTTGAGGCTCACTGTGACACCTCATCCCTCAGAGCACAGCCTGGCACATAGTAGGCACTTTCATATATGAGGGCACACCTCCAGGTTTAGATTCCATTTTATCTTCTCTCTGGATCTAATGTTCCAATTCACTGCTGTTCTCTCTTGGAGCTGCTGCAGGACAGGGTTCTGGGCTCAGCACACGCACTTGCACATAGTAGGTGAGCAGGAAGCATTTCTTACAATGAGGCAAAGCACCCAGTGCCATTGGGACTTATGCCCACTCCCTCAGTCTGAGAGCAGCTTAAAGAAGCTTCTGGAGGTGCTGACAACAGCTCAGCATTCCCAGCTGAGAAAAGCCCAGGGCCTGAGATGGCACTGGGCTGCCGGCCAGATGGGGCTTGAGTGTGGGCCCCCGAAGCGGACAGCTCTGGCTGTCTGTTGGACAAGGGAAGCCAGGGGAGGGGAAGGAGGAGCCTCTTTGCTCCCCAGCTGGCCTGGAGGGCCTGAGGTAGCGTCTGGGGAGGGGGGGGGAGTTGCTGAAGGACAGGCCCTGGAGCTCGACTTGACATCACATAAGCTGCCGCCTGCCGCTCTGAGGATGTGTATCCATGAGAGAGCAACAGCCAAAATCTTTTTTTATTAAAATGCTTTGTGCTCCAGGATACCAGGGAGTTAAGCTGATCTGTCTCTGAGAGTATGTTTGCCTAGAGCGCACTATTAGATACTTTGTCTCCTTTAAAATAATACTAAGAGAGGGGCTTTGTGTCTCTGCTCCTGCCCTATATTGCGGCTTGCAGAAACCCGGCTGGGAGAGGAAGCCGCTGGCCCTTCTGGGAAGCGCCTTGATGTACCACCAAGCCCGCCTCTCCCCTGCCGGGACCCACAGAGTTCGCAAGGTGGAGAAGGAGAAAACAACCTGTTTGATTTTTAGCAGGTTATTTGTGGAAATCCACCAGGACGGCACACCCTTCACCGTGGCGTTCATCACGGAGAAGAGATTATATCAGGGCCATTTATTTACAAAGAAAATAGTGCCCCGAACAGCATCGTCACCTTCCCCGTTAATCGGCAGGCCCGTCTTTCACCCTGTGTTCGAGCCCATTAGTATTTGGAAGATAAAATATCTACATTTGCTTATCCCTTGGCACCTCATGATTTAAAAAAGGAAGGAGAAAGGGGGAGGGGAAAAAACTCTGACAGCAAATCCTTTAAAGTGATGGCTTTTTATACCCGGCGCAGTTTTGTGTTTCTCTGAGCGTGGAAAAGGTTGTAACACATATTAGGTTGTATCCTCGGCAGCTTTAGTCATAAATAACCACCTTCTTAAGTGGTGCGATCTGTATTATTTTTCTCCTGTGAACCCGGGGGCTCCCCTCCACGATTCTCCAATTGCAAATAATAAAATGTGGGTGAGATCAGTATTCCTAATTCAAGAATAAACTCGGAGAAGTGTCGTGTTTAAAACTGCATGAACGCTGGGACTTATGGGGACGCACCAGCGCACGCCCCTCTCTATCTGCCCAGATTTGAAGACCTGCTTAAGCCCCGCACTCCCCCCATTTAAATATCTCTTGCTTGGGTTACCACAAAGAGCCTTTGTACCTTATTCTGAAAAGCCGTAGGCACAGGATTATGTGTTCTTACATGTCTTATTTTCGGCATCAGCAGCAAAGTATACCAAAGGCAAATTTATGTTTAGCCCTATCAATAAAACATCACCAGCGTCTGCTAAATTAGTAATCACGGAAAACCTACCCAGTTCTTTCTCGCGCCGGAGCTCACGCTCTCCCTCTTTTATAATATTACAAAGCAACTTTTAAAGAATTTGCCTTTGGTGTGAGGGTGGTCTCCTAAGACAACGTATACTTAACTATCTCAGAGGTACCTCAAGGCCTTATTTTTGGATTGGGGCATCAAGGGAGAGCTAAACTAAAATCTAATAATGGTTTTAAGTTAAATGCCTTCAAGTACTGCCAAGGGCCTTTACAATCAGATGTCCACCATGAAAGACATAATTTATCAGCAAGATGGAAAAGATAGTGTTTGTCAGCAGTTGTTATTAACTCAAATGAATAGATAGTTCTGCCCGGGCCTCTAAAAGCTCTGTTTCAATCTCGTGGACACCAAGAATGTACACATGCAAGCATTTAGCCGAGAGGGAAAATGACTCCCCAGCTCACCGCAACAGTGCTACATTTTCTGGAGGGAACATAAACAGTCAGGCAGCGAGGAAGATGCCCGCCACCAGCACCGGGGAGGCTCAGCCCAAGAAAGCAAGCTGTCTTTATAAAGGGCTTCACACACAGAAGGCCAGAAATCCTCGGCCAGGGCCTCAGAGCCATCTGGTCGACCCCCGGAGGCAGTGTGCAGACAGGCGTCTGGGTGTGGTTTCTTTTTGGTGCCTAAGTCATTTGCAAGAGGCTGAAGGACTAGGAAACACAGACAATTATCTCCCTCGGCTGCGAGGCTGTGAGGGCTGGAAGGCCTCCGAGATCAGCTGGCAGAGTGGTTTCCATTTTCCTTTTAACCTCAGAACTCTTTCTTCCCTCAAAATATTATGCAGAACTCTGATTATAAAAGAGATAAAAGCAAAATGCTCTAGTTAAGGTGGGGATGGGGGCCTCTCTGAATCCCACCCACTGAGCTCCTGACTCTCCTTCTACAACAGCTTCTGTGGAGAGCCTGAGGGCTCAGAAGAAGTAATTTTAAAAACCACTGCTTCTTAGCTTCGTTTGTCTCCACTCACAGATGAAGAAGGTGACTCAGAGAGGGGCGGTGACTTGTCCAAAGTCACACAGCTCACTTAAGGCAGCGGGGGACCAGCAATGGCGGCCAAGGGCTTTTAATGCTATAGTTCTTCTTTTTTTTTTAAAGATTTGTTTTTTTATGCATACAAGCTGGGGTGTTGTCCAGAGGTATGGGGTGGTGGTGGTGGTGAGGGGATTCCCCAGAGACAGAGTGGGGAGCAGAACAGGCAGATCTACTGGAATCCACTGCTGAGGGGAGCAGCGGGTGAGGCAGGAGAGGTCTGCTGTCCCATGTGGGTCAGCCTCCTGGCTGGGAATTGAACTCATGCTACACTGGCTGTGGATTGCTTCATAGTGCTGAGACTTAACCCCTTGCACCACCAGGGAGGCCCTGCTGTAATTCTTGATTGGAAAATGGAGGACCTCCATCCCTGGGCACGTGTCTGCCTTTATTCTTCCTGGCATGGCCCAGGAATACTTATCACTGAGTAGACTAGAAGATGACAAATACCTCTGATCACTATTTCTACCCCTTTGTACTTTGAAACACTCAATGCTTGCCATGCATTTTTCATCTTTTTGGTTTACTTTAACTCTATAGAGAAGCAGGACTTTAGCTCTTGTTTGGAAATCACACAAATAAAAAACCCAAACCAATACTTAAACATGTAGCACAGCAAGCTTGGGGACCTAGCTATGAGCTTACGGGCTCAACATGTCCCCGTGTTTCTCCTGCCCTCTTCTGCCAAATGGCTGCTGCAGGAGTAGCCTGGCTATTACTGAACCCCACCCCACTCCACTGGCCTCAGTTTATCCACAGTGGACATGAAAGGACACCACAATAGATGAAATGCAGCCATGTTGCCTACCCCGAGGGAGTCTCATTTGCAGAGAGAGAAAATGAATTCCGCCTGCCGATAGCTGGAGGGGAGAGTGAATCGTGGGCTCTGGTTGCTCAGTGTTTATCAGCTGCTGACCTGGTCCAGTAGCAACCTGGTCCCTCCTGGGTCCGGCTCGTTCACCCTCTGGTCAAGGGCGATGAACAGGGCACCACAAGCTAGAGGGTTTGGGACCTGGAATCACATACATATGGTCACTAACTCCTGACCTAAAACAAGTCACTTAATTGCTCTTTCTGTCTCAGGTCCTGCCTTGACAGAATGAGGCTGATCATGGTGTTTGTCCCATAGAGATATCTGTGAAGAGCTGAACTTCCAAGACTTGCTCCTGGAAAATCAACCTGCAGTTTACCCAGCCGCTCAGTAATGTGTTGGGAAGGGTGAACGGAGAAGTGGCCAGCAGCTGCAGGGCAGTCGGGGACATGAGGGCCAAAGGACACTAACCTTGACCCTAGACCATGCCCCAGGAGACTGGCTAATCGAGCTTCTACACCTGGTAAATCCTTCTACCCTGCAGGTGTGCTCTCTATAGCTGGAGAGCTTTAGGGTGCTGGTGGGTACATGATGTGTGATCTGCTGGACACAGCATCCCTTTAGATTTCTGAGCCCTTTTGTATTTTTTAAAAAGATTTATTTATTTATGCATACAAGCTGGGGTGCAGGCCAGACGTGTGGTGAGAGGACTCACCAGAGGCAGAGTGGGGAGCTGAACAGGCAGATCCACTGAAATCCACTGCTGAGGGGAGTAGCGGGCGAGGCAGGAGAGGTCTGCTGCGCCATGTGAGTCAGCTCCCTGGCCGGGGATCGAACTCGTGCTGCAGTGGCTCTGGATAGCTTCATGATGCTGAGACTTAACCCGTTGCGCCACCAGGAAAGCCCTGAGCCCTTTGGTATTAAAACATTAATATTCTCGGAGTCTGTGGTCATGTCTTTATCACAGTGTCACATGTTCAGAGTGACAAATCATGCTATTATTTTCTATCTACTTATTCAGCTGACTCATACTACTAGGGGTTTTAACCCACAGAACCAAGGGCGTTCTATATGCTTAGAGACATCTAGACCCTGATTAGCCCTCATGTCTTTTACTGAAACACCATACTGGGCTTGATCGATAGGCAGGATTTAATGTATTCTCTCAAACAACCTCTGAGTGCCTCTAGGAAAGTAGAGGGAACTAGATAGCACTGCAGAATGACAAGGACTCTGAAAGAGGGGAGCGTATCTCGAGGGGGATTTACTTTTAGCTCTGGTTTGGAAAGGGGTTTGCAGAGAAGTTGGCTTTGCTTTTGGTCTTCAAGAGAAAGGGAACATTGCTGATAGAGGAACCAGGTCACAGTTAGCACAGGAGAATGTCAGAAGCAGTGACTTTCCCTTGTATGAGGACGTTTAATGTGAATATCACTGAAAGCAGATTGGGGTCTGGCGTTGCCAAGTGATAATAATGATAGATAGCATTCTTTGCATGCTTCCTATTTATGAGATTTCTTTTATGTATTTTACAGCTATTCCTTCATGGGGTGCTCACAAAACTTATGGCTAGATCTTCCATGAGCCACACTTCCTGTAAGAGTTCCCTTGAGTAAGGGGTGAGGCTGGGATTCAGCACTCATGATATGACTTAATGGCCTCAAAAGCGCAGTGCCCAGCCTTGGGGAGATGCTGGGGAATAGGACAAATTGGCTCTTGCCTCTTGGAGTTCAGTGTGTGCCCATGGAAATCCAGACTTAATTCTTTCCCTTGTCATTGTCGTGATAGATACCAGTTAGATAGGATAGAAGACTCACCCTCTAGAATTATATGGCTTTTATGTTTGTGTGAAGACATTGGTGGTTATAGTACTACGATTCCCCACTTTCTTAGCAGTCGCTGATTTTTGTGATTCTGAGCAGGCTGAGAGCACCCCTGACCTTGGGTGGAACGTGGGGCAAGAGCAGGCTAGGCTGATCACGCATTCTATCTTCAGTTCCACTCACTGGTTCAGGTGTGGATGTGTGACTTCAGCTGGTCTGATTGTATTGGTGTTCACATTTTGTTCATGAATACTGAGACAAAGATTCCCTTTCTTCCCCTTCAACACAGTGGAAGCTCTCCAAGCGCCTGAAAATCATCTTGAGACTGGGAGAGGAAACACTTGCTGGGGCTGCAGTCATTACCAAGCAGAACAAATAAGAGAAGCTAGAAGCTAGTGACCTCACTGGGCTCCTGGATCATGCCTTACCTGAAGCCTCAGCAGACCCACCTCTGGATTTTGCAGTTATAGAAGTCAGTTTGGATCAGGACTCCACTGGAATTCAAAAGCACATAGTTTAGGAGGCTACTACTGGCATGAAAAAGTCCCTTTTGAGGCCCAGTCTTTGTGTGACCTCTGCTTCCAAGTCCCAGTTTGTTCATGTGTAACGTGAGAAGGTCAGATTGAAAAAGTAATGCTGGAGAAGATGGCGATGATTGCCACTTTCTGCTTGCCATCTGCTCTGCTGACAAATTTTATAGGCAACATCTCATTTATTGGTCCAAGAGCCTCATGAAATAGTAATATAAGGAAACTGATGCCCAGAGAGAGTGAGACTCTCGCTTGCTTAAATCATAAGCACAACTAATAAATGGTGAAACTGAGATTTGATTCAAGTATTTTTCTTTTTCTTTCTTTTCTTTTCTCTTTTAGAGCCCAGTTCCTGCAGTACCCTGCTCCCCTCATCTCACCACGAATGAGAGGAGTATTGTAATAAGTCTGTGAAGACTGGAGCCACAACTATGTTATTCACACTTTAGCCCGACAGCCCCAAGCATAGTCGTGTAAGGCGCGCAGAGCCCACGCATTCTGGCTGAAGGAATGAATGAATAAGTGAGTGAGTGGCCAGAGAACACCAAGACCCCATCCAGCTCGAAAGTCCTTTGAAATCTGCCTTATGTTATTGGCCTAATGAGGGCTCCCAGAAGTGCTTCTTGGGTGAAGGGCAAACTCCTTTCTCCTCCTCTGAACTCCTACTTGCTCCGCTGACTGTCCCCCACTAATGAGGGGACACGGCTCGAGGGAACTGTGTCTCCAGGCTAATTATTTTGTGGTTGCTCTGACCAAACAATTCAAATATTCTGGGCATGGCTGGTGTTTTACATCTCGCCACTGTTGCCCTTGTCAGCTTCCAAGGGCAGGATGTCGCACCCATCGGGCCAGCCCTCTCAAGGTCAGCTCAACGGCAAACACAAACTTAATTGAGCTGGAATAATAATTTTTTTCCCTTTGCTTGATGTGCAGGTGACAATACTTAAAATATCGACATGCCTTAATACTTTTAAATTCAGTTGTTTGCCGATCGGCACCAGCTACTTAAATTGACCAATCTATCTTGCCCAGCTGGAGATCAAGAGATCAGCACTTAATTTCATTCCCTGAATAAAGAATTTTTTTTTCTATCCACATGGAAATATCAGAACATGAAAGGTTAAATCAATATGGAGTTTTACATTGCTTAAAGGGCATTTGCATCAAAGCAGGCCTGAATGCAATTCACTTGTTTAATGAATTTTTTATGCTTATTTAATGAATTTCACAAAGGTTTGGTGTTTTTCATAAAATGGATAAGGACTTCCAGTTTTATGAAATAATAAAAATGGAACTGAAGTTATGAAATGAGCAATCTCATTAGTTAGGCATGATATATTCATATGAAAATGTACATGTCTCTCTATTATTGCCTGGGTACCATTATGCGAACAGTGGCTTGTTATAATAGCATGGCAAATATTCCTCTAGTTAAGATATCAAGAAGTGACAGAAGGAAATTGCATTTTCTCCCCATTTCTAATAATGACATAATTAATGCTCATTTAAAATAATTACCTGGGCATTGTTTCCCCAGAGTGCTGAGGCCTAGCTCCGTGGTGCATGCGTCTGGAGAGGCTTCGGAACCCCAGAATCTGCCGTGACGTCCCTTCTTTTTAATTTGTTATTTGTTGCCAGAACAGCGATCCTCTGCCTTTCCGTTTTAATGTCCTGGTGCACAAACAGAAAAGACCAGACTAAATGGATCACATGGTCCTTGTGAAGGAGAAATATCGTGCCATGTTGGGAGGCGGGAGAGAGAGAGACCGAGTTTATGCTCATTTCTCCCTCCCTTGGCTTCTTTGGGGAGGTCGTCTATTTCCTTGGCTCTTGGGCTTCTCGCTGGGCATCCAGAATTTGTTGAAATGCTCAGGTCCAGTTCTATGGACTCATCTTTTATGTTCGGGAGTCGAGAGTGTTCTGGGTAACAATTTAGGTTTTGAACTGCAGCTGTGCACCTCAGCCCTGCTTGTTCATGGGAAGTTCCTTAACCTCTCTGCACCTCAGCTGTAAAATAAGGGTCATACTTGGCAGTTCCTGCCTCACCAGCTTGTGGGCAAGACTCGGTAAGTCCACGCGTGAAAAGTCCTAATCTGGGAGCGTGGCATCGGCAAACACCCTATTAGGCAGCTGTTGTCGTAGATGTTGCTGGGAGAAGCTGGGCCTGGGCTTGGGTGGGGGCAGTCTGAACAGAAGTTATGAATCAGTGCTAGGCAGGGGCTCACTGGGGAACCTCGAAACTGTTTCATCTCCCTTTCTTTTCCTATTCAAGAGGACAGGCAGCTGGGATGCTCTTCTGGCATTCAACACTGATCTCAATCTCAGCGGCATTAATAATACAGTGCCACTGAATTAATTCTGGCCTCCCTGATTTCCCAGAGAGGACAAATTTGGATCAACATAGCAGGGAGCATATCTGGGATACCCACTGGGTGCTGGGCATCGGCAGAAGGGCCTGAGAAAAGAACAAGACAGATAACCCCATTCTCAAGGAGCCGGTAATGCTGTTAGGGCAACAAGGAGCGCCAGACCGCAACTTTATTACCAGTAAATCGCCTTTTATCTGGATAGCACTTTGTAGTTTTCAAAAACCTTTCAAGAATCACATAAGTAGTTGGACCCACTGATCCCTTAGGATGCTTTTGACAGTAGATTGAAATAATTGCATTGGCTACAGAGAGGTATTTAGCTTGTGGTTAGCAAATTGGTCTCTGCAGTTAACACTGAGCTCTGTGCAGTTCGAGCTGTGTGGCCTCCCATAAGTCACTGAACCTCTCTGAGCATCTATTTCCTCATCTTTCAAATAAATAGGATAAAAAGACCCATTCCATTTTCTGACATGTGAGACACCCTCCTGTCTGCCCCCGCCCCACTCCTGTTTTTCCTCTAACCCTCAAAATCACCCTGTGTTCCATGTGCCCATATTCCAGGTGGAAATGAGAGTGGAAGAGAGAAAGAATGGAAGATGCTCCCCCCAGTGGTGGAGTCAGGTAATTCAATACTTCTCCGCTACCATGGACGTACCAATTGGAAGTGCATGAAACAATTTGACTTCAGAGGTTTTTTTTTTTTCTTTTAAATAGGGCCATGTGACTGATTAGAGTTGGAATTATCTACACTGCTTTCCAAAGTCATTGATAGCTGTATGTCTGCACATACCCACCCACATACTTACATCATTTTAAAGCTCTGTTATTGTAGACCTTTGAAAGAGGTGATTGTTACTGAATATCTAGAAACTGTGACTTCTTACTTGATTCTAAAATAGAGCCTACTGTGTTTATAATGATAAAATATAAAATAATAGAACTATGAAATAATATTTTGTCCTGTTATAAGATGATCTGAACATCACTTTTAATATAGAAACAACAGAGTACTCGATTTCTTCTTCCTCCAAATTTTCCTCTAGTATTAAAGTGAAATTTAATATTTTATGTTAGTAATAGCAAGCTTGATAATTTTTTTCGTGATTTTTTTTCAGGATTTATTTATGCATACAAGAACTGGGGTGCTGGCCAGAGGTATAGGGGGTGGTGAGAGGATTCACCAGAGACAGAGTGGGGAGCAGAAAAGACAGATCAGCTGAAGTACACTGCTGAGGGGAGCAGCGGGGAGGCAGGAGAGGTCTGCTGCGCTGTGTGGGAAGCTCCCTGGCCGGGGATTGAACTCGTGCTGCAGTGGCTCTGGATAGCTTCATAGTGATGAGACTTAACCCCTTGCTCCACCAGGGAGGCCCTCAGAATAATCTTTACATCTGAAATGATTTCCCTGTCTCTGCCCCATCATGGTTCAAGGACAGGGGACTACTTTGGACTCACTCTCCAGGCCCGGGGGTGGGGGGGCGTGGGGGTGGGAGTCGGGGTGTGGAGGTGGAGCTCTGTGTGTGCGAATTCCAGGGCAACCCTTCAAACTGCTTTACAGACAAAAGCAAAAGCAGAACGGAGACCACAGCACCCTTGAGCTTTTCCCTCCCATTCACGTGTCCTCCTCCAAGCAGAATCATTTATAACCTCAGTTCGATGAGGTGTCGGCTAATTGAGGTGTTCCGGAGCACCGTGCGTGGGGCATTGATGGAGCACCTCCCTGTGTTTTGAGCCATGGCGGGCTGGGAAGAAACAAGCGGACAAGACGAGGCCTGTGCCTGCCAGGTGCTGACAACCGCAAACACGCAAACACTTATAACCCAGGGCAGAGAGAAGAGCGAGTTAAGCATTGCTGACAGGCTGCGCTCGCCGCCAGGAAGGTCCATTACATCAACTGTTGCTCGGTCCGATTTATAACCACCCCTATTACTAATCTAATAATAGGAATAATAATTTCTAGTGGGCCTGCCTTCTTTGCTAGCAGAGGGTTATTTTTCTACTGCCAGAATTAATGATAAAAGAAAACAACTCATTGGAATGAAAAGCAGTTGTGTTTGCTGGTGGTTGAGAAGGGCCTGGGGGGTGGGGTGGGGTGGGGGGGCTGTGCGAGCATCTCTGTAAGGACCCGCCCCCCAGGACCTGCTCCAGCGTGGCAGCACGGCCTATGCCAAAATCGAAGTCACGTTGGGGCTGCCTCTATTAGCCCCGCCACTTAATGTTTAACAGCTGGAAGGGAAAATGTCTTGAAGCTTTTGACGATCACGAAAGCGTGTACCGCAGGCTTGTGCCGAGAGCTGCGGCCGGAGTGGCTTCTCCCTCGTGCTGGTGGCCTGGGCTGGCCAAGGCCCAGGAGAACCTCAGGGCATCTTGAGGCCTGGGTGATGCCTACGAAGAACCCAATTTCAAGTACTACCGGAAAGGGTGGTGGGCCCTCATTTTCCAATCCCGTTTTTTGGTGTGGCCCCTTAGCCTCAGGGACTACCACCCACACCCCATTTGTGCAACAAACTCCTGGTCCTTGGCAGGGTGTGTCCACCATGAGAAGTCAGGGCTACAAGAGCTCAACCAGGCCTTTGTCCTTCACTGCATCCTCGGCCATGGTGGCAGGTTGGGTTTCCAGCGTCACAAACATAAATGCCCCGGGGCCGTGAAGCCACCAAGGGTTTTAGTGCAAAGGCCTGATGGGAGGCGGGTGGGGGGTCTTGGACAAGCAGGAGACCCTGTCTCTACATCCGGGAACAGCCACTGCTCTGCCCCGCGGCTGCCAGGCAGGAATGCTGTGGTCCAGAACGAATTTGAATTTGAATTTTTAGGCGAAGCCACAGTCCCCGACCCACTGCAACCCCAACCCCCAGGCCCCCGTGAAGAAGACTCTGGAGGGGCCCTGAATCTCTGGGAACTGTTCTCTGACCAAGACCCCTGCTGCCAGGAGCTAAGGCCTCCAACCTCACTCTGCGGCTGGGCCTTGGGCACTGGGCCCCCCATCACCCACCTTTCTAGGCCTCACCCCCCACGGTGCTCCCCTGAGCAGCTTCAGCTCAGCCAGTGCTTCTGTCCCTGGCGTCCTGCCAGTATACGTCTCGCCCCTTGGCTGGGTCCTGACCACCTCCCCAAGATGCACCCCTCCCCCCGCCCCCGTCATCCAGGTTGGAATTAGCACTTCACCCCACCCAGCTTCCCCAATTCTGCCTCCTGGTATATGAGTGCTACAAGTGCATGTGAAATGGGGGCCCCTGCTCCCACCCCAGTGCCCTTTCCTCTCTTGGGGTTCATTCACACTGCAGCCTTTTCCTGTGTCCCCAAGAGAAACTGGACATGGGGGATGGGCAGAGGGCTGATCAGAGGAGGACCCCTTTCCCTTAGCTTTAGAAAGGGGAGGAACAGTTGGGGGGACCCCCTCTACCCATTTCCCCTCCTTCCAAATTTCTGACAGGCCCCTTCCTCAGTGTCTGAGCCTCCTTAATAGCCTGGAGCACCCCCCAGTGAGGTCTTGGAGATGATGCTGGCAACTTGGGGAATAAATGGCAATTCGCATGGAAAAAAAGAATCCAGGCAGGAATTTGGATTTTCTGGTGATGCAAGAGCCCAGTGCATGGCCCAGGGCTGCAGTGCACCTCTGCACACCCCAGTATCTGGCAGGAAAAGCAACTCCAAAGCTCGAATCTGGTCTTTGGCACCCAGAGACACACACGGCATATAGAACATTCTGCCTTGTTAGATTATGTGCAGGACTTTCTGACACAATAATCTTGCATAGTTTTGCATTTTTTGACTAAGTACCCAGCACTTTTTTTAAAAGATTTATTTATTTATGCATACAAGAACTGGGGTGTAGGCCAAAGGTGTGGGGGTGAGAAGATTCACCTGAGATAGTGGGGAGCAGCACAGGCAGATTGACTGAAGTACACTGCTGAGGGGAGCAATGGGTGAGACAGGAGAGGTCTGCTGCTCCATGAGGGAAGCTCCCTGGCCGGGGATCGAACTCGTGCTGCAGCGGCTGCGGAGAGCTTCATAGTGCTGAGACTTAACCCCTTGTGCCACCAGGGAGGCCCTACCCAGCACTTCCAAACTGACTACATGTCCCAGACGAAGATGAGCTTATTTATTTAGCCACATCGGTGTGGTTAAAAGACAGGCAGAAATCTTAAGCCCAAGTTCTTTCTCCATGTATAAGACATCTTGGTTTCTTCCCTTCTGCTTGAACATGCAATTGTGCTGCATGCACACGGCTGCAGAGATTTGGACCCCTCTCCCATCAGCTGGTTTCTTGCATCTGGGCTGGCCTGGAACTACTCAGACCAATGGTGTGTTGGGGGGAGGGGCTATGAGGCCAGCTCTGGTGTCACCTTTAAGAGAATTGTGGTTTCTGCTGCTCTTTTTGGTGGAGTCTTTGAACTGTGAAAATTTCAACCAGACAGTTGGAGGGACCATGTGAAAACCCTGAGCCTGGCCTGGCTGAACCAGCCTTCCAGCCGCCCCGCCAAGGGGTCTGACCTGTAAGTCAACCATCTTGGGCCCTACAGCCATCCCAGCTGCCAGCTAAATACACAGAGGGGCCCCAGTCGATGGCACTGGGACACAAGCATCTCCCACCTGAGCTCTGCCTGAACTGCTGACACGTGAAACCTCATTCAGTCAGAACCTGGTAGTTGTTTTAAGCCCTTGGATTCCAAGGAAGTATGTCATGGAGATAATGACATATCTGTAATTCTTTTTTAAAAAAAGATTTATTTATTTATGCATACAAGAGCATAAATAATGGGGTGAAGGCCAGAGGTGTGGGGGTTGAGAGGATTCACCTGAGACAGAGTAGGGAGCGGAACAGGCAGATTGACTGAAATACACTGCTGAGGGGAGCAGCGGGCGAGGCAGGAGAGGTCTGCTGCGCCATGCGGGAAGCTCCCTGGCCAGCGACCCAACTTGTGCTGCAGTGGCTGCTGATAGCTTCATAGGCTGAGAATTAACCCCTTGCGCCACCAGGGAGGCCCATATCTATAATTCTTATCTGCATAGAACATCTCTGGATGCAGTACTATTTTACACATCTTATTCTGATTTACATAAGTGTATCAACATCAATATAGTAAATTTGAAGAAACCACAAAAGAGAAATTATCTTCTATCTAAAGATTGTCACCAGGAATATTTATCCCTCCAGATCTTTTTCTATTTTTTTAAAAAAACAAAATTGAGACCATACTGTGCTTACTGCTGTGGAATCTGCCTTTATCGCTTAGTATGCTGTAAACATTTTCCCACGTGATGAAACATTTTTCAATGTGGCTTTTAATGCCTGCACACAAAATTCATGTTCTGGATTGACTATGATTTATGTAACCAATTTCATAGTGTTTGAATATTTAGTTTGTTTTTCAAATTTTCTACATTATAAATATTGTTGCAATCAATTTCCTTGTCTATAACCACTAGTTCATATATGCGATTATGTTTTAGGATGCATATTTGCAAATGAAATTATTAGGTAAAAAAGTTCATGTACATTATTCAGGCTTTTGAGCATTGTGAGATGGCTCTGTGGACTAGCAGCATTTTGATAATTGATAAATTTCCCAATCTCTTTTCAAATATGGAGTGTTATCATTAGTTTTAAATTTCTCTTTTTTAGCTATTATTTTTCCTGGTACTGTCAGACACTGCTAAGTGATAGCCACTCAATGAAGTAAGTGTAATTATAAAACGTATTTTATAAAGAAGGAAACCAAGACTTAGATAGGTTAAATTATTTGATATCACACAGAGATTTGAGCTGAGGTTTGTTTGATTCTATATTCAACTCATCTACTATACTTCCTTTTAGTTGTTAAAAAAAGTATTATTTTCCAAACTTGAGTTTCTCTGACGTTGATGAAGTCAAACATTATGTCCATGTCTATAAACCATTGAGAATGCTCCTTGTGTGAAAATGCATTTGTGGGGTATATTAAAGATGGTTACACATTTTTGTGAGTTGCCTCTTCATGTCTTTGGGTAATACTTTATGTTGTGTTCATATTTTTGTCATTTATTTGTAGGTTCTCTTTACATATTAAGGGCTTTAGCCATTGGCATATATTCCTACTCAGTTTTCTATTAGTTTCATTTTTCTTCTCTTATTTCATACATACTGCTCCTCTACTCACAAATTAGAAAGTTAAGGATATAGTCTAGTAAATTGAGAAGTAGCAACATTCTCAGAGTTTGTAAAACTTCAGAGCTGGAACGAGCTTTTGAAATTATTTAAAGTTTACTTAATGTTTCCTTCCACGAGGAAACAGAAACTTAGAGGATGAGGTGACTGTTCTGTGGGGTAAACAACCAAAACAATCTAGTTCAGTGTTATCTCATACACTGTTGTATATGGGTGGAGAAAAGAAACTTGAGTAATCTAACAACTCAAAATTTCAGAAACAGAATCTTAAGTACTAGGTTTTATATTTCTTTTGCTCAGGTTAGGTTCATTTATTGATTCAATTAGATCATTTCATAGAACATCAAAGCTGGACATTCTAGATCATCTGTTATAATGGAATCTTTTAAAATATTAAGTCTTAAAGGAAAGTCCAACATCAACACGTGTTTAATATCTGCCAGGCTCATGAGAAAATCTCCCACTGGCTCAGGTCAAAGCTCTTGGGCCAAAGCTTTCTGTCTTATCCTGTGCTACAGGGGATGTCTGAGAATTAAATATTTTCTTAAAGTCTGAATACTGTGGCAGAGGGGACAGGAGGGTGAAGGGAGCTGGTGGGAGGAATGTAGGTCACTTGTCTTGTGGCTCCTACAATTTATATACGAAGTAATTCAGACCAACTCTTGGACCACAGCTTCCACATGTAACACTTAATAGCCATGGCTCTAGTACCTTTTTTTTTTCTGATAAATCCTGTAAGACTTCCTACTTATGTAATCATCTTGCTGTAAATAAAAGCAGTTATACTTCTTCCTTCCCAAAAAGGATGTGTTTAATTTCATTTTCTTATACTAGCCCAATAGTTAGAATCTCGAGCACCATCTTGAATGAAAGTGAGAATTTGTCTTTTTCCTGCTTGTAGAGGGAACACATTTCATAGTTCACCAGTAAGCATCATCTTATCTGTATATATTTTTCATAGATGACCATTCACATACACCCTGAAAAAGCTTCCTTCTAGTTCTACTTAGTGGAGAGTTTTTATTATGAATGGGTTGAATCGTCTCAAATGTTTTTTTTTCTGAATCTACTAAAACGAACATATGATTTTTCCTTCATTCTGTGAATATGCTGAATCACACTGATTTTCAAATGTAAACCAACCTTGCATTCCTGGGATAAGCCCTACTTGGTCATAATATATTAACCTTTTTAATATATTGCTGAATTCAATTGCTAACAGTTTGTTAAATTTCTGTGTTCTTGTTCATTAGGGGTGTTATCATATCTTTTTGAGTGGCTTGCACGAAGATAATGCTGACCTCATAAATGAGTTAGAAAATAGTTTCTCTTCCTTGTAAACAAAGAGTTTACATGGAATTGGTAAATGTGTGGGACTCAGTGAAGTCACTTGGACCTGTAGTACTTTTGGGAGTAGATTTTAAATTTTAAATTCAATTTCCTTCAGGGGTACAAGGTCATTTGTATATTGTTTTGTCTTTTATCAATTTATTAAGTAATATTTTCAAGGAACTTGTCCATCTCACCTAAATTTTCAAAGGTGTTTGCATAAAGTTGTAAAGATAGTCCATTACTATTCTTTTAGTGCCTGAAGAAATAGTAAAGATATTTTTTTTCATTTCCAATTTTAGTAATTTGTATTCTCTCTGTCTTTCTCTTTTTTCTCTGCTCTCTCTTCCTCCTTTTCCTTTCTTTTTGAATGGTCTAGCTTGAAATCAATCACTTTTATTGACCTTTTCAAAGAACCAACTTTCAGTTTAATTTTTTTGCTTGCACATTTCTATTTCAACAATGTTTACTCTTTATTTTCTGACCTGTCTCCTTTTCTAAATAAGCATGTAAAACTAGACATTTTCTTCTAAACTCTGTTTTATCTGCAGACCACACATTGTTATACATTTATACTCATTGTTATTCAATTCAACCATTTTCTCATTTTTCTCCTAATTTCTTCCTTTGTTCATAGGTTATTTAGAATATATGGTTTAATTTCCATGTTTGGGAATTTTCCAGGTATATTTTATTATTGATTCATTCTCCCTTCCCATTTTATGGCTAGAAAATACCTCTGGATAGAAAGCTAGGTGGGCTCATTTCATATGTCTTTCTACTCTCAGAGAAAGTTGCCACATAAAATATAGGATAGCCACTTAGATTCCATGTTTAGATTGCTAGTGAATACTTTTTCAATGTAAATATATCTCAAATATTACATGGGATATACTCACACTAAAATTATTTTTTATTTATCTAAAATTCATATTTAACTGGGCATCATGTATTTCTTTTACTAATTTGGCAACACTAGTTGGGGATCACACAGTTCTATACTGCCTGTTGCCCAATGTCTGAAAAGAAATCATCTGTGCATTTTTTCTTCCATTGTTTTAGTTGTTTGTAGTAGGAAGGAAGGTCAATCACCTGTTACTGTCTTGGTGAAAAGCAAAATCTCATGTCTTCTTCCAAAGCCTGATGACATTCTTGAAGAAGGGGACCATCTCTGTCCAAAATGATACAGATTTGCATTCCTGACTCATATATCCTTCACCAGATCCTCTATGATAAAAGGAAAACATTTCTGCATGGTCCAAAAAAACATTTCTGGATCAAATATGTTTGGACAATGGTACATTCTATGCTTCTTGCTATAGATTCATGCACACTAGCTTATTTGAATTCTGAAAAGTCCTGCCTAATAAAACTTCACTTTATTTTGTTAAATAACTTCCACTTTTCTCTGACTACCAGGACCCTTTTGTTTTTATTTTACAAAATACTGTGAAGATAATTTTCACTGGCCATGAATGTATTTGTGCAAAGATGTAACTTTAAAAAACGTCTTGTTATTTCATCTAATGCGTATCCTAATGCTCCATCCACTTAATGACATAAAACTTTATTTTTCCTAAAAGATTTTTTTCAGATACTTTAATGCATTGATTAGTAATGCATTTACACAACAGTGCTTTCAGAAAATAAAATTGAAAAACTACAGTAAAAAGTTCTTGTCTCACTTTTTTCCCAGTCAGCCCAGTTCCCATCAGCCCTCCGGGAACCCATTTTTACTTGTTTCTTGTTTGTCCCCTCAAATATATATTTGCACATTCTAACAAGTATGACTTAGTTTTCCTACCTGCCTCCTAATAAGATACCACACCTTGATTTCTTTCACTTAATATATATATATTTTTTTAAAAAGATTTATTTATTTATGCATATAAGCTGGGGTGTAGGCCAGAGGTATGGGGGTGTTAGTGGATTCACCAGAGACAGGGTGGGGAGCAGAACAGGCGAATCTGCTGAAATCCACTGCTGAGGGGAGCAGCGGGTGAGGCAAGAGAGGTCTGCCATGCCATGTGGGAATCTCCCCGGCTGGGCGTCGAACTTGCGTCGCCGCTGCTGACAGTGCCACAGTGCAGCGCTTAACCGCTGCGCCACCAGGGAGGCCCCCACTTAAAATATTTTGACAGTCTTTGTCCATCGCTATAGTGGGTAGTTGGCCCGTTTTTCATAAATGCATTGTGTTTCCTTGCACCATGGACATTCGATCATTTCCACGCTTTTGCTCTCACGAACTCTACCGCAGTCCATAGCTTTGTGCTTATGTCACTTCTCCCCCAGGATTTTACATGTGTAGGATAAATTCTCTGAATTATAATTGCTGGGTCAAAGGCTATCTACATTTGTAATTGTGATAAATATTTCCAATTTACCTTCCATAAGGGTTGTACAATTTCTTTTCATGCCAATAATGTAGGAGGCATGCTTATTACTCACCCGCCTTGACAATAGAGTGTATTATAAAACTTATGCTGGAATTTGGCCCATCTGATAGGTGGAAAACAGGAGCGCAAAACACTTTCAATAAAAGTCATTTATATTTCTCTTATCTTTCCATTGGCAGACTGGTCTTTTCTTCACTCGTCCTATAAATAGTTGTTGCTTGTAACTTGCCTTTTCTGTTCTGAAACTTGCAGGCCTTTTCAAACTTAATCAAACATCAATCTTTTCTTTTATGACAACTTGGCTTTGAGTCATAATTAGAAAGATCTTTGCCCTTGCAAGGTGATAAGGAAATTTTCCAAGGTTTTCTTTGAGAGCTTTTATGACTTAATTTAAACAAATTTAAATATTTGATCAAGTTTTAATTGTCCAGGTGTGAGGTATGGGACACCTTTATTACTTTTTCTCTTACCTTGGCTGAGTAGCTGTTCCAATTTCACATATTGGCTAACCCATTGTTTCTCTGCTGATGCGAGATAAGGTGGTGGCAATTTGTCAATTTAGGGTAATTTCGGCCAATTCATATTCTCTGCAGGCAACAATAAATGGGCCTGCCTCCCTAGGCTCCATCCAGGAACAAAGTCACAGAGATTCTCCTTGGGGGTCTCCACCCAGTCTGGTGGTTCTACTGCTCTCCTCGCTTCCCTGAGGCCTTGACTTGTTCAGGGCTGGGGAATGGGCCTGAATGGCCTGATTTACTCTTCAAATTCCTGCCTGTGACATCGAAGTTCACACCTTTAAATAGTCGAACCCCGGGCCTCCCTGGTGGCACAGCGGTTGAGCGCTGGGCTGTGGAGCTGTCGGCAGCAGCGATGCGAGTTCGACATCCAGACATGGAGAATCCCACATGGCGCGGCAGACCTCTCCTGCCTTGCTGGCTGCTCCCCTCAGCAGTGTATTTCTGTATATCTGCCTGTTCTGCTCCCCACTCTGTCTCTGGTGAACCCTCTCGCCGCCCCACACCTCTGGCCTGTACCCCAGCTTGTATGTATAAATAAATAAATCTTAAAAAAAAATAGTCGAACCCCACAATCTCAGGATTTGGAGGCTCAAATCTTTTCTCTCAAGTTATTGCTTTTGCCTTGCTTTTTCCAATGTCTGTTGAAATTTGGAAGTTGAGACTAAGACCCCCCTTCCCCTCCCTCTCACTCCCTCTCCCCACTGTCTCCCTCTTCTGCATCCTGAGCCCCAATCATCTAGAAAAATTGGTCACTGCTGTTTAGCGTGGGGGCTTGGGAGTGTGTGGGGGAGCAGGAAATACTGAACAGGAAGCCCCCTCCATATTTCAAAATAAGGCTTCACCTCTCTGCAGGGCCTTAAACATGGCGCTCGGGAAGTGGCCCGTGGATTTGGCCGCATGCCCCCCCCTTAAGCTCCATTAAGCTGAGCACTGAAGGTCTAATCTGCCCTGGTTCTACCAGGTCACCTTGGGGAAACCTTGTGGTTTCCCTTTGAGCCTCAGTTTCCACATTTGCCCCCTTCCCAGGTTCCCCATGGAGAATCCAAAGGATTTGTTATCCGAAAATCACGCTCCACACGCAGCCGCTTATCTCCCTTCTCATCACAAGCAAATAAGGGGCGGCCGCGTTCCAAACACCATTCCAACGCATCTGTTCTAACACATAACAAATACCTCTTTGAGATGTTTTTAATTGCACGTTAGCTTCCTTTCAGGCCTGATTCATTTCTGATCAGAACAGCAACAAAGGGAGCTTTTATTGCTGAGGTTCATTTCTGGAAATTAAATTTCCATTTTCAACACTAATGCTACTGTAATTCGCCGTGGTTTCTGTCTCTTTTTATTGTGTCTGACAGCGACCAGCCTATCCGCGTAAGTGGTTGAATACGAGTATGTAAATGTACAACATAAAAAGACATTTTTGAAAAGCGGGGTGGGGGGGGGGAAGAAAAACATTTAAAGTAGGAAATTAGAGCAGTTATTGGATCCCACACCGTGGTTAATGAGTGTGTGGAGAGCGAGCAGTTTCTGGCCCTGGGACTTCAAGCGTTGCAGCCCGGGCGACAAGTCTCCTGTTTTTGGAAGGAAATCAGTAATAGCCCCCACACATGGGAAGCCTTCAGTTTGCATTTTTTAGTGCCTCCAGGGAGGACAGGGTTTCTGGTTTCAAATCTGTTAAATTTTCCTTTAAAAGACGGGTTTTGTTCAGAAACCCAAACAAAAATTAGCATATTAAGAGTATATTCAGGTCACGCACTGCCCTCTCCTCAGGATTTCACCCAGTGTGGTTTGCAAACCCTCAGCCAGGTCCCCAGAAGCGGGGTGGGACAGGGTCACTTTTACCTAATTAGGTAAAAATCTCTTCAAAGCCCCACACCCCGTTTTTATTAAGTATTTTGTATATGAAATCTGGCGCAGTGCCCATCAGTATGTGAGAAGCCTCCACTCCTGGGTGGTGCCTTATGAGAGATTTCAATTTTCGTCTTGTTTGTCTGTATGTTTGAAGATTTTTTTTCTGTACTAGAAGAAAAAGGCTTTAGAAATAAAAACGGGAGGTACTTAAGACCACGCAAAATGAAGACTCATATACGGTTTTATTGCGCAAGAAAAATGGTCTTCGACACAGCCATTCAAATGAACCCACACTTTAACTGAGCACCTACTAAATGCTTCCCTTCTGTCTCCATCTGAGCTACTCCTTTTCCAAGTGGGTCCTTTCAGAACACTCCTGCAGGTCAGGCAAAGCCAGACTGTGGGAAACTGCTCTGAAGGTAACAGAATTAGAAACAAAAGGCCTTCCTCAGCCGACAAACACAGCCACGGTGTGCTTGTTTGCGATACCCGCGCCTGAAAACGTGCGTGTCCAATTACAGCGGAGCACGGGGGTCCTGGCGCGACGCTTTGCTCCCATCTTGCTGTGTGAACGTTGGCGAATCTTTCTCCTGGTTGTGGGTGGTTCTTGGCTTAGTCGTGGGGATTAGGTTCTGAGAACTGGAACCAGGAATGGGTGTCCAAGTAGGAGAAAAGACAGGAGTGAGTCTGCGGTGGAGGCTCCTCAGAACCTCGCTTTCCCTCTTCCCCCTTCGCGCTCTCTGTCTTCATCTCTGACTTTCTCCTTCTCATCGTCTTTCTGTCCTCCTTCTCCTTCCTCTTCTTCCTCTCCCTTCCTCCTCTTCCCCTGTCCCCCTTCTCCCCTCTTCCCTGTCCTCCCCACTTCCCCTTTTCCTCCCTCCCTTTGCCCCTTCCCCTCCTCCCTTTTCCCTTCTTCCTCTTCCCCTTTTCCTTCTCCCCTTTTCCTCCTGCCTCTCCTTTCCTCTTCCCCCACCTCCTCCTCCCATTTTCCCCTTCTCCCCCCTTCCCTTCCCCCCTCCCTTTTTCCCCTCCTCTTCCTCCTCTTCC
>PVIJ01019450.1:0-23584 GCA_004024925.1 Scalopus aquaticus
ATAGTGCCGCAATGAACATACGGGTGCATGTATCCTTTCGGATTAGTGTTTTTGTGTCCTTTGGGTAAATTCCCAAAAGTGGGATTGCTGGGTCGTATGGAAGCTCCATGTTTAGGAGTTTGAGGAATCGCCATACAGCTTTCCATAGTGGTTGGACCAGTTCACATTCCCACCAGCAGTGTAGAAGAGTTCCTTTTTCGCCACATCCTTTCCAGCATTTGTTGTTGCCTGTATTTTTAATGTATGCCATCCTCTCAGGTGTGAGGTTGTATCTCATAGTGGTTTTGATTTGCATTTCCTTGATTATAAGTGATATTAACAGGACTTTAGGGAAACCAAATAGGAGAGAGACACTCAGCGGGGCGGGGTGGGGAGTGGAGGACAAGGGTACAAAATGAAGTAGAAAAGAATACAAGGGACGATGGAGATGGATCACGGGTGAATTGGTGGTGGGCTACCCAAGGGGAATACAAAATGTAAAAGACATAAATAACAATTAAAAAAAAAAAAGAAGATGTGGTACATATACACGATGGAATTCTATTCAACAATCAAAAAGGATGAACTCATGCCATTCACAGCAACATGGTTAGAGCTAGAAGGGATTGTGTTCAGTGAAATAAGCCAGAAAGAAAAAGAAAAATATCAGATGGTTCCCCTTATAGGAGGAATGTAGGGGAACCAAATAAGGGATCAGGAAAAAAAAATTACTATTCAGCTACATACAAGGAAAGGCAGGAAAGTTTCCAGTTTACAAGAATGACAGTCACTGTCCACATGTCCCCTCAGTCATAAATGCCTTCACTTAGCATCTTTCCTCTTATTTTGCCTTGAACCTAAATCATAACCTTATCTGCCTGGATATAAAATTCAAAATCCATTAAAAGAGCAGATTGAAACTTTCTAAGTCAATGTAGAGAAGCAAAGCCTAAATTATGTCATGCTTATGATTTTCTCCCTGATTTGGATCTGGGTTCACCAACATGATGAGTCATTTTCCAAAAACAAGATTATATGGAATCTCACAGAATTTGTTAGGCCTTCCCCAGAATTTAAAAGCTCTGTTATTTTTCTCTGTTCCACAAACATTGGACACCACGTCCCAGTCAAATCTAGCTCAAGAGTTTGTTAAACAAGGCCCCCAAAAGAGAGCAAGAGCCTGGTCTGGCAGACCCTTGTGGCTATTTTGATTGACCACTGATGGACAGAGGTATGATTTCATATGCTGTGATTCTTTACAGTAGGTATTTTCTTAAATTATACCAGTGTTGTTTAAGAAGAAGTGCGCGCGCGCACACACACACACACACACACACACACACACACACACACACACCCAGGTGGAATGATTTTTTCTAAAAGTCCACTTTGACCTGCATTTGAAAATAGAAGTCTATCTTAAGGTCATTATGATAGTGGGAAGCAAATATTATGCTAACTCATTCCCTTGAGACTTTAGTGTTCTGTCCTTCTACATAAATTTTCACTGGTACTAAAAGATATGTCCTCATTGCCCAATATTTGGGTTACTGTGAGGTGGTAGCTGGTTTAGCTGACAACAAAGAGTACTGAAATCTAACATTGAAGTCACTGTTAAAGTGACTCGTCATCAGCAATTAGAGGTGCTGGTTGCTGCATTAAGTGTGAGATAGGAGCTGAACTGGGGGGTTCCTTTGTCAGGCGGAATCCTCCCAGACAGGGATTCCTTCCTTCCTTCCCCAGCAAAACCATGAAAACTCAAACTTTATTGAGATATGGATATATTACTGTACTCTCAAAGAGAGGCTTGGAGATACTGTGAAAACATTTAAAAGGAATTATAGATGACCATTAAGGTCAGGAAAATAATCCTGAAGCTTCAAGTTCTCTTGAAATTTTGGAATTGCATCTATGAGTTAGTAGAGATCCAGACTGAGCAATTGTAATTCAGGGAAGTGTGAAAGGGATTAAGTCTTAAGAGAAAAATGAGTTGGAGCGAAATCATAAAATGTTAAATTAGGGTACCTTAGCAATCTAGTATCACTTTCCCTTCCTTCCTTCCTTCCTTCCTTCCCTCCTTCCCTCCTTCCCTCCTTCCCTCCTTCCCTCCTTCCTCCTTCCCTCCCTCCCTCCCTCTCTCTTTCCCTCCCTCCCTCCCTCTCTCCCTCTTCCCTCTCTCTCTCTTTCTTTCTCTCTGTCTCTCTCTCCCTCCCTCCCTCCCTTCCTTTTTTTCTTTCCTTCTTTTTTTTTTTTTTTTTTTTTGGCATGGAGGGCAATAAAAGGCTTGTGTAAGGTGGGAACTTTCTTAGAATCACAAATAATTAGATATGACATGTTCCGACTTCTAATATAAAACACTAGCAATAACCTCTACTTTGCTCTTCAATAGGCTGCTTTTTATTTGAAAATGTAATTGATTAAGTTCTGAAAATTATTCTTGAGGGTCTTTAAATAAATCAAAATGGAAAGAAGGAATCGGGAAAGAAGGATCAGGAAAAAAAATTACTATGTCAGCTACATACAAGGAAAGGCCGGAAAGTTGCCAGTTTACAAGAGTGACCGTCACCGCCCACATGGCCCCTCAGTCAGAAATGCCCTCACTTAGCACCTTTTCTCTTATTTTGCTTTGAAACTAATGCAAGCCTAAGTCCTGTGCAGAGGATTATAGAAAATGACACATATTTCCTGAAATGACAACTGTGCTTCTACCTTAGGAGATATCATCTTACACATAAAAGAAAATAAAGAAAAGTATTAAGATGCCCTGGCTTCAATAATTTTAAACCAGAAGTCAAAGGAAGATGTTTAACCCACACAATCCTAAATGGAATATCCTTCTGTTATAAGGGAGAATTTACTACGAAAATAATGAAAATGTTCAACATGGTATTCTAAACTCCTCTGATTTCCTTTTTACAGATAACTGAAGAATGACTATGATCTATTAACATTTTGAATAGCCTACTTGGTCTAATGAGTAGCTACTGAATTCTGAACTTTATATATATGACTACAGTGGTGATCTTCAAGACGAGTTGCAAGTTCGTTAGTCCCTGACACCTGCCCCAAAGCCACCAAATAAACCTGTTCCTTAATAAGAATAATGAGCTTGTCAAGCAACTGTGGTGCAGGTGCTTCCCACAGAGACTCTAGGACACATGGTTGAGCACAAAACAAAAATCCTGACCCCTCCATACACAACAGAAACTCCCCACCATCCCCATTGCTAAAAAATAACAATGAAAATTTATCAAGTAATTGTAAAGACAAAAAGAGTGTTAATGGCAGCCAGTGTTTCTAAACAGAGGCTTTGGCAAGGCACTGTTGTGTAACAAGTACAAGTCAAATTGTCCTTGCCATTCCCACGATATTGTGACACTGAGTCCATCACAAAATGCCAGTGCCTGTTAGAATAGACTCTAGGCTGAAAGAAATTCACCCAGAAGCCCTAGGACAATCACTGGCTCGACACAGTGGTGGGGAAATCAAGTCTCCTCGGCAAGAAAAGCTTGGGTGATGACAACAGAGGAAGTGTCACTGCAGAAGATGGGGATGCTCTGTGTGGAAGGCAGCCAGCACACAGAACACAAAGGAGTCCTCTTCCTGACTCTAGTTATTAACTCCTCTCGGAACATCTGCTGGAATGATAACAGAGCTGGAACACCTACAATACTTATTTTAAAATGAATGGAAATGGAGCAGCTGTAGGATGTCGTAAGTAAATTAAACTTCCTACTCAGGACCAATTTGGAAGCTGGTCATATGATGTGTGCAATTCTCTTTTGAGAATAGAATTGAGCTTTTATGTCACGACATTCAGAATGTAAATGTTAAAAAGTTAAACTAGCAGTGAGTCAATGGATTCCAAAGTGAATTTAAAACAAAATAGATATGAAGATATGAAGATACGTACTTCAATATTATCATTTCCTTATAAGAACAATTCAATTTGTATATTTTCACTAGATAAGCCTATAGTCAATTCAGGTATATGAGCCATTCAAATGATCAGTGTAATCATTAGTACACTAGGGTTAAAAACATTGATTTTTGACTTGGAAAGACCAATTAAAGATGATTTGTATAAATCCTTTGTTTTACATGCAATCTCTATTTTTCTTAAATTGTATTAGCCTGAGGATTAAAAACAGGGGTTCAATATAATCACTTAGTTTCCCTGCTTTGTCTTACCAGTCCTTCTAGGAATCTTTAGAGATGGCTTATTGCTTATCTATCTTGGAAGCAGAGTTAATATCTTTACCCTTCTTTCTATGGCTCAGAGCCAAGCCTCCAATAGTCACTAGCTGCCCAACATGTTGTGCAAGTTGTCAAAGCCATTGCAACATTTCCCTGAAGTCCAAAAGGAGGAGGGGTGGTATTCCCTCTGGCTTCCATTTCTATTGAAATTTAAACTGTTCTTACTTAGACTCTACCTTGTTCTATTCTGTTTTCTAGTATTGTGTTTTCAAGCTCACTAATTCCTTTGTTTCTCTTTGTCTGCTATTAAGCCCTTCAGTTGTATTCTTCATGTCAGTCAGCTATAGGGCTTATTAATTCCATTATTTCTGATGTGTGCCTTATATTTTCATTACTTTTGTTTTATTGTTGCTTTATCTCTTCCATTGTTTTGTTTTTAAGTGCTATCA
Source organism: Scalopus aquaticus (assembly GCA_004024925.1). Classification (NCBI taxonomy): domain Eukaryota; kingdom Metazoa; phylum Chordata; class Mammalia; order Eulipotyphla; family Talpidae; genus Scalopus; species Scalopus aquaticus. The sequence continues at coordinate 4,626 of PVIJ01019450.1, forward strand.
GTGCTGCCAGACTGTTACCCTAAATTTTCCTTCTGCCATGCACTACAATTCCACCTAGTCAGGGCTTCTTTCAGAGTTTTTTTTTTGTTTTTTTTTTTTGCTATTGTTTTTCTTCTTTATTCTAGGATTTATACTATGTCCTTCTGTCTCCTCATTTTCTTTCTTTCTTTTTTTTTAAGATTTTATTTATTTATACATACAAGCTGGGGTACAGGCCAGAGGCGTGGGGCAGTGAGAGGGTTCACCAGAGACAGTGTGGGGAGCAGAAAAGGCAGATCAGAAATACACTGCTGAGGGGAGCAGCGGGCGAGGCAGGAGAGGTCTGCCGCACGATGTGGGAATCTCCCCGCTGGGCGTCGAACTCGCATTACGTGCTGCTGACAGCTCCACAGCACAGCTCTCAACCGCTGCACCACCAGGGAGGACTGTCTCCTCATTTTCAATTTTGTATGTGTTTTAGTAAGGATAAATTTTCAACTTGTTTTTGCAGTTGTTGGAATAGTCAGGGCACTTATAGCTGGGAAGGGTAGTAGTTTTAAAACAGTATCAAGGCAATAGGCATTAAAGGAGAACATCTAGTAGATTCAAAAATTTGAAATCCTTGTAAAGTATTTCTTTTTGGGGGTGGGGTAGGGTGTCAAGTGTTTTAGATATCTCATCTGGGATGGGGCTGGCAAGTATTTTGGATGTGTCTGCCTAAGGTTGGGGGAGGTGTGCAGACATTTCAAATATCTCAGCCGAGACATTTGTCCTCTCTTTTATAAGAAAGTTAAGGTTACAGATGTTCTATATTAAGAACCTCAGATTCAATCCAGTAGCTCTCACTTCTGTAGCTCTCCACAATGCACGCTCTGTCCTGAGTGTCTGCTTGTGTACCCCCTTATCCTGTAAGTGCTGGGTTTAAGGAGCCCCAAGGTTGATGTGTTCCCAAGTCAATAACTGGGGGTGCTCTGCACCACAGTCACTCCTTCTTGTGGGTTGTACTGACCCATTATTACTGTAAACAAAATTCACTTAGAGTTCTTCCCATTCCTTTCAGTCAGGCTGATGCTCCTGTTTGTGCCTATAACAAGTCCTCAGGGATTTTTTAGTGTGTTCTGCATCAGTTTTGTTGTGTATGACCAGAGGAGGCATTGTCACTCTACCCCCATCTTGCCAGACTCTCTTGCTTAGACTTAAGTGTCCCTGCTCTAGTATGCTCTGCCCCTTAGTAAGGAAAGAAATTTCACTCTAGACTTGTCATCCTCTCTGCTACACAGGAGACTGAACATGGTGGCTTCATGGTACTAAGGCTTTGCACAGCCTTATGCTTATGACTTAACTGTAGTTCCAGCCCCTGGACTGAGATGAAAAATGAGACTGTCGGGTTTGCTCAGGGGACAATATAAAGGTACTTATATCCTTATATGTGTATACATTAAGATATTATGCCCAACACAAAATAACCTTTCCTCTTCAAAACTGATCTAATCATCTTCAGTTTCATGCCCTTTTGTTCTGTTTTTCCTAGCAGGCTTCTTGGTCTTTTCTTTTAATATATATATTTTTATTGTTATTTATATCTTTTACATTTTGTATTCCCGTTGGGTAGCCCACCATCAATTCACCTGTGATCCATCTCCATGGTCCCTTGTGTCCTTTTCTATTCCATTTTGTGCCCTTATCCTCCCCTCCTCTCCCCCACAACCCGCTGAGTTTCTTTCTCCTATTTGGTTTCCTTATAATCCTGTTATAAGTGAAACCATTCAATATTTTTCTCTTTCTTTCTGGCTTATTTCACTGAGTATGATCTCCTCTAATTCCATCCATGTCGCTTCAAATTGCATGTGTTTATCTTCTTTGAATGATGAACAGCATTCCATTGTGTATATGTACCACATCTTCTTGATCCAATCATCTATTTTTGGACATCTGGGTTGCTTCCATACCTTTGCTATTGTGAACAGTGCCACAATGAACATACGGGTGCATGTCCTTTTGAATTAGTGTTTTTGTGTCCTTTGGGTAGATTCCCAAAAGTGGTATCACTGGGTCATATGGAAGTTCCATTTTTAGCAGTTTGAGGAATCGCCATACAGCTTTCCATAGTGATTGGACCAGTTCACATTCCCACCAGCAGTGTAGAAGAGTTCCTTTTTCTCCACATCCTTTCCAGCATTTGTTGTTGCCTGTATTTTTAATGTGTGCCATCCTCACAGGTGTGAGGTGGTATCATATTGTAGTTTTGATTTGCATTTCCCTGATTATAAATGATGGTGAACATTTTTTCATGTACCTGTTGGCCATTTGCTTTTCCTCTTTGGAGAAGTGCCTTTTTAGCTCTTCTGCCATATTTTGACTGGATTATTGGCTTTGTTTTTGTTGAGTTGTGTGAGTTCCTTGTAAATTTTTGTTATCAGTCCTTTATTGGTTGTATTGTGTGCAAAGATCTTTTCCCAGTTGGTAGGGTGTCTGTTAGTTTTGGTTAATGTCTCTTTTGCTGTACAGAAGCTTTTTATTTTGATGTAGTCCCAGCTGTTTATCTTTTGTTGACTTCCTTCATTTCTTCGGATGTGTCTTTAAATATTTTGCTGAGATGTATGTCATGCAGAGTTTTGCCTATATTTTCTTCCATAAATTTTATGGTTTCAGGTCTTACGGAAAGCCATATATGACAAACCCACAGCAAATATTATTCTCAACAGTGAGAAGCTGAAGGCCTTTCCACTAAGATCAGGAACAAGGCAAATATGTCCACTCTCATCATTGCTTTTCAATATAATACTGGCATTCCTAGCCAGAGCAATTAGACAAGAAAAAGACATTCAAGGGATCCAAATAGGAAAAGAAGAAATTAAACTTTCTCTATTTGCAGATGATATGATAATATATATACAAAACCCTAAAAACTCCATAGAAAACTACTCAAAATCATAGATCAGTTCAGTAAAGTAGCAGGATACAAAAGCAACACACAAAAATCAGTAACATTCCTATATGTAAACACCCAATCTGAAGAAGAAATTAAGATATCCATCTCCTTCAAAATCAAAACCAAAAAAATCAAATATCTGGGAATAAATCTAACAAAAGACATAAAGGACTTATACAAAGAAAACTATAAAATACTGTTGAAAGAAACAGAAGAAGACACAAGAAAATGGAAATGCATCCCTTGCTCATGGATTGGAAGGATTAACATTATCAAAATGGCAATCCTACCAAAAGCAATTTACAGATTCAATACTATTCCAATAAAAATCTCAATGACATTCTTCAAAGAAATAGATCAAATACTGATGAAATTCATATGGAACCACAAAAAAAAAAAATCGCATAGCTAAAGCCCTCCTGACTAAAAAGAAAGAAAATGGAGGAATTTCACTCCCTGATTTCAAACTAAACTACAAAGCCATAATAATTAAAACAGCATGGTACTGGAACAAAAACAGACACAAAGACCAATGGAACCAAATAGAATACCCAGAATTAAAGCTGTATATCTATGAACAACTAATCTTTGACAAAGGAGCAAAGAAAATGCAGTGGAACAAGGACAGTCTATTCAATAAATGGTGCTGGGAAAACTGGACAGCTACATGCAAAAAAATGAAGCTAGACTACTACCTTACACCCTGCACAAAAAACAACTCAAAATGGATAAAAGACCTGGACGTAAGGCTTCTTGGTCTTTTATTCACCTAATGAGTGATCTCTCTCTGCCCAGCAGACAAATCCTGATGTCTGAAACCAAGATGACTATAACCTAGGTACTTGAGTTAGAAATCGTGTTATACACGGTTTAAGAAATTGAGAACTAGAGCTGTTTGGTGACAAAAGAATAGCTCCCAAAAGAGTAGATCCTCCTTCCTCACACTCAAACCACCATCAAGGATGCTTCTGTTTTCTTCAGTTCTAATATTAATGTGACTTAAAATTTCTGGCATTAATGTTACTTAAAATCTATAGAATGGTTTCCATTTTATCATTACTCAACATTCTGTAAGGTAATACAGCTACCCACATAGCAATATGAACAGAGTTTATTTATAGTTTATATAGACTATAGTTTTCCCTAACCAGGAATGAATGGTGTATAGATAAGGAAATGAGGAAAGAGTTACAGTGACTGCAAAAATGAAGGAGTACCAATAGGATTAAAGTAAATTGTAGATTCAGTTTTAAGTAGAAATAGTTATCATTGGGCCTCCCTGGTGGTGCAACAGGTTAAGCACAGCACTGTGGAGCTGTCAGCTGCTGCAGCACGAGTTCGATGCCCAGCTGGGGAGATTCCCATATGGCGCAGCAGACCTCTCCTGCCTTGCCCGCTGCTCCCCTCAGCAGTGTATTTTGGTCCATCTGCCTGTTCTGCTCTCCACTCTGCCTCTGGTGAACCCTCTCACCACCCCACACCTCTAGCCTGTACTCCAGCTTGTATGCATAAATAAATAAATCTTTTAAAAAATGAAAAGAAATAGTTATCCTTTAAGTTGCAAGGATTTTTTTCTATCGTTGTGGGTTGTACTGCTCCACTATTACTATAACAAAATTCACTTAGAGTTTTTCCTACATCTTTCAGTCAGGCTGATGCCCCTGTTGTTGTGCCTACAACAAGTCCTCAGGGATTTTTTAGTGTGTTCTGCATCAGTTTTGTTGTGTGACCGGAGGAGGCATTGTCACTCTATCCGCATCTTGCCCCATCCATCCATCGTCTATTTATCTACCTAACATCAATTTAATATTATTAGAGGCACATATAGTTATGTATATATGTAATAAAGTAAATATATTTTTTAAATAAACACTTTAGTGTCTACCTGGGGCCAAGTATTGCAATAACCATTTTTATGAATCTTATTTAAATCTCATACCAACTCTCTAAGAAAGGTATAATTTGTTTTACATTTGATGGCATTTAGACCTTAAATTTGTGCACATGGTAGTTTTTCTGACTCTAAATGTACTGGTATTTTAAATTTTATATAGCATAATAATCACATATTGACCTCCAATTATTTGTAAATTAGGCATTAATAGTTTTTATGCAGACTGAGATAATTGTGTTCAGTTAAGTTGTAATAAAGAATAGCATGATGTAGTCTAAGTCCATTCAATTATGAAGTTTAAAATTATGTAATGATTATAGACTTTTAGGTTCAATAGGTCTGGATTTGAATAAAGACTAATGTTATTTACCAGCTGAGTGACCTCAGACTAAGTATTGAATTCCTGTTTACATATGGGTAAATGAGAATATTGATGATTTTCTTGCAGTTATTATAAGAACTTGAAATATGCATTTGAAGTGTCATATGTATTACCTAGTGTACAGTAACAATATAAAAGTTATCCTTTAGTAAGTGCTTACTTTGTGCTAGGTGCTGTGGTAAGTAAGTTAACAGAATTTATTTAATTTCACAATTTCTTAAACTCAATACTGATAAATCATGTCTTGCACATTGGTTGCCAGAGTTAACTAGTTAGAAGATACTACAAACTAGAATGAAATCCAGTTAGTTTGACTCTCTTACCATAAGATCTGCTAGCAGAGCAGTCACGTTAACAATAACTCCTGTGAAAGATTACATAATACAACAAACTAAATAACATCATTTTTGTTATTAATACATCTTTTAAGAAGAACTTCACTGTCAATTTTACAAATCCAGTAATAGTTTTATTTCAGAAAGATGATTGTTGACCTTTTGGTGCCATGATTGATTCTAAGGAGACACTTTGCTATTTTTAATATTGTTTTGCTTTCAAGTATCTTAAGACAAGTTGGCGTAGAAGGATTCTGGAGCTTGTGCTGCCTCCAATATTACTGCTATTTGTTCTCAAGTTGGTGTTACTTTTTACTGCACAAGAAGACAGTGGATCTGAGCCAGCTATTGAGACCTCTGTCACTCACTACCAATATTTAATAGTACAGTAGATCCTTACAACATGATTCATTTGTAGATTTGGATATATTGCTGATCAATCTAAGTCTTCCAAACATAGCAAGAATACCTGCCCAAACCTCAAATAACATGGTTAGTTTATAATACAGGTATTAGTATTATTTCTGAGGAATGGATTTATAAAGTATGTCATCATCCATGAACCACCACCTAGTCCTTTGTGCTCTTCCCTCCCGTTTTGACTCCTTTCCCTCGCCCTTCTCTGCCAAATGCCTTAGCTCTACAGTTTGCCTGCGAGTTTTATCTTTTATTTTTTGACCCTTCGTTTGGTTTCCTTATATTCCTCCTATCAGTAAAATCACCCATTTTTTTTCATTTTCTTTCTGATTTATTTCACTGAGCATAATCCCTTCTAGCTCTTTCCTTGTTGCACCAAATGACATGAGTTTATCTTTTTTTATTGCTGAATTGTACTCTATTCTGTATATATTCCACATCTTCTAGATCCAGTCATCTGTTTTCGGGCACTTGAGTTGTTTCCATATCTTAGTTATTGTAAATAGTGTTGCAATAAACATAGAAATGCAGTTTTCTGGGCCCCCCTGGTGGCACAGCAGTTAAGCACTGCTCTATGGAGCTGTCGGTAGCAGTGGCGCAAGTTCAAGGCCCGGCAGGGGAGATTCCCACATGGTGCGGCAGACCTCACCTGCCTCGCCATAGCTCTGCCTGTTCTCCTCCCCACTCCATCTCTGGTGAACCCTCTCATTGCCCGCCTCTAGCCTGTACACCAGCTTGTATGCATAAATAAATAAATCTTTAAAAAAATAAACATAGAAGTGCAGGATTCCTTTCAAATTAATGTTTTTATGTTCTTTGGGGAGATACCTAGGAGTGGGATCACTGGGTTATATGGTAGATCCACTTATAATTTCAGGAAACTTCACATGGCTTTCCATAGTGGTTGGACCGAACTGGTCCATTCCCAACAGCAGTATTACGAGTTCCTTCTTCTCTGCATCTTCAGCATTTTTTTAAAAATATGTGCCATTCTCACCATTGTGAGGTGGTATCTCATTGTGGTTTTGATTTGCATTTTCCTGATTCTAAGTGATGCTGAGCATATTTTCATATACCTGTTGTCAGTTGCATTTCCTTTTTGGAGAAGTGTCTTTTTAGTTCTTCTGCCCACTTTTTGACTGGGTTGTTTGCTTCATTTTTGTTGAGTTATGTAAGCTTTTTGTATAGCTCTGAAACCAGCCCTTTATTGGTTTTTTGGAGTGGGTTTCCTTTTGTTTTTTTGGAGTTTGTCTCTTTGTTTGTATCTTTGTGGGTTGTCTCTATGCTTTGGTTATTGTCTTTTTTTGCTGTACAGAAGCTTTGAGTTTGATGTATTCCCAATTATTTATATTTTCCTTCATTTTCTTTAGTTCTAGGGATGAGTCTTTGAATATATTTTTGAGGTGCAGGTGGTGGAGTGCTGTGCCTATGTTTTCTTCTATGTATTTTATGGTTTTAGGTCTTACATTAAAGTCTTTTATCCATTTTGAGTTGTTTTTTGTGTATGGTGGGCAGTAAGCCTAGTTTCATTCTTTTGCATGCTTTGGTCCAGCTTTCCCACCCATTTATTGAAGGGACTTTCCTTGGCCCAGTGCGCATTCTTTGCTCTGAAGGTATAATAATTCTAAGTGCATTACTTGAATAGAATTTATCACACTGTAATGTTTGAAAACATATTGAAGAACATGTGACTGAGATAAATGGGACACAGGAGGAAGGATTTTAATTTCTTCTTTATTCTAACTTGCAAGGGCAGTTACCTTGAATTTATAAATTATATACAAGAAGATGGATGGGACTTTGAAAACTTGATTCAATATTTTTTCAGCAAACATTTATTAAATACTTAGTTTGTATAATACTATCATGTTGATACTTGGGAAACCACAGTGAACGAGACATACAGAGTTTTGATGTCATGGTGATTGCAGTTTAGAAGGGGTAAGAGTATTTATTGGCACCCACAATATGAAACAGAGCAATTGTATGGGTGAAGAATGCTACAAAATTATTTAACAGGAAATCAGACATTCTTGGGAGCCAAGGTGTTTATCTGATAAAGTGATATTTGATCTGATTTCATTGGGTTGAGTAGAAGTTAGTGAGAGGAGAGGAAAAAGACAATTTAAGTAGAAGGAGTAATGAATGTATGAGTTTATTGTTTCTCTATATTGTTGGAGTTATCTTCATGAATTGGAATACTATTCCTTGATTTACTAATGCTAAGAAATATCTTTTGGTTTGTTTTATAATTTCAAGTTTAAAAGAAGTTTAAACAGATTCATGATTTCTGGACCCATATAGAAAAGTTTAAGGGCAAATAGAGTGACTCCCTCTACCTTCTTCTTTTTCAAGATTAAGCTATTCTAGAATCATTTCTTTTAAATTTTAGAAAATGTCTTTGATGTCTATTAAAAACCTTACTGGGATTTTAATATGAATTGTATCAAACTTATAAATTACATTGGGAACAACAAGCATCTTTGCTATATAGATGCTTCCAATCTGTGAACATATGTATCTCTATTTGATATTTCAGTCTTATTTGTTTTGAAGTTAAACCCAATTATTATCGTTTTATAAAATAAATGTTTATTTATAGTCACTAAAACATTTACCATTATTTCTATAATAATAGTGGAAACCAATGAGAACAAAAACAACAAAAAGGTGAAAACAAAAGCAAATCAAATTTACTTATTCAGAGTTTTCTGTAGCAAAAGAGTTAACTACTATCACTTAGATTTAGTTAGGTCAGACAAGGAAGGGAAAGATTTTATAATGAAAAAGGAAATCCTACCAGTTTTGTCAGACTGGAAATTTCGGTGTGAGAAATTTAGAGGTTGGCTAACTACTAGCAGAATATACTATGTTTTTAGATTTGGGTGCATATCTGACTTTCTCTATTTGGTCCTGAACTGAGAGTAGGGATTGGAAAATGGATCTGAAACAACTTCTGCTGAGGAATAGTTTCTCCAGAGACTGGGGGGCACAGTTTTAAAGGCACTTATGGTCCATTATTGTTCATTTGTATATTTTTTCTATCATTTTATACCTTACTTTTTCTTGCATCTTATAACTTTCTTATAAAACATTATTTTTCTATGTTCAAAAAGAGAAATTTTTTCATAACTCATTTGTAAAATTTTCTTGATAAGAAAGCCCAGTATTTTTTGTTTGAAAATGTTCTCATTTTACCCTAATTCATGAGCAATATACATTATACTAATCCCCTTATATGCAGGGAATATGTTCCAAGACTTCTACTGTATGTCTAAAACCTTGTATAACATCAAACCTTACATATATAGACTGCTCTTATATATGCACACCTGTGAAAAATTTAACTAAATAATTAAGAATAGCAACAATAATGGTAATTGTTAATAAAAAAGAACAATTATAAAAAATGTTATAATAAAATTTATGTCAAAGTGAACTCTCTCCCTTGTCTGTCAAAATATCTCATTGTAGGCCACCTGCTGAACACTTAAAGCAGTACCAGAATAGTACTTAAAACAGTGCCAAGGACAGTAATAAGGTGGGGGAAATGTCACTGTCTGTGGGTTCTCACCTATGTGCTCAAAATTGCAAGACCACTCAGGCTCAGTGTGCAACTATCATCAGGTTTATTTATAAACAGGAGATCGGGGGATAAAAAGAGTTTCTAAGACCACAAATGGCTTCCTATCTCACCCTACTGTCCATCAGACCCAAACCAAGGCCACTATTGCAAGATGGTGCTGTCCTGTCAGTGAGGGCTTGGAGCTGCTGGCACACAAGTAAGCAGTGCACCAGGATCCAACTCATAATGGCAGCTGGAGGTGCTCAGAGGTGGGGTGCCTGAGGTGACACTGCAGCAGCCCAAAGCAATAGTCTGAAGGGTGGACTGTACTACAGTGTACACTGGATGGACTAAACAGCACCAAGAGGTGGTGCTGGATGATCAAAAGCAGTGGACCTCTCTCAAGGGGGTTGGGCAGAGTGGCAGAAAGTAGTGCAGGTCAGCACCTGTCACCAGCAGGTGGTGTCTTATACAGGCTGGTGGTGGAAAGCCCGCTGTTTCTGCTGCTTTCTGAGTGGCCTGCACCAGTTGGCCCACAGGTAACAGAATTGTGGTGCTGAAGATTTGGTGGAGGATGAGTCATGTACACAGATGGAAGTGTGAAGTTTACTTCCGAATTATAGTTGTACAAACTAGTTATATAAAACTTAAAATATACTGAAAGTGAAGGAAATGTTCAAAGAGGACTTTTTAAAAATGTGGATATTTTTCTGGAGAATCTAGCACCTGTGCACACTCAAAAAGTCTGGAATGGCCCCAGTCACCTTTGGTTGGCCCTGAGATTTTGTGCAAGGAAAAGTTTAAATTAAGTAGAAATTGCCCACTACCTGAGCACTACATCATACAGACACATAAACACACACACACACACACACACACACACACACACACACACACACACACCACTCATGCTTCTCAGCTTTGAAAAGTTCGGACGATTTCTTTTTAAGATTTATTTATTCTTGCATACAAGCTGGGGTGCAGGCCAGAGATGTGAGGTGGTGACAGTGTTCACCAGAGACAGAGTGGGAAACAGAACAGGCAGATGGACCGAATTACACTGAATCAGTGCCGAAATACACCGAAATATACAGCAGGTGAGGCAGGAGAGGTCTGCTGCACCATGTGGGAATCTCCTGAGCCTGGCATCAAACTCGCACTGCAGCTGCTGACAGCAACACAGTGCTGCACCTAACCCATTGCGCCACCAGGGAGGCCTCACAATTTTTTTTTTAAGATTTATTTTCTTTTATTTATGCATATAAGAACTGGGGTGTAGGTGAGAGGTGCGGGCATGGGGAAAGGAGAGGTTAGAGGATTCACCAGAGACTGAGTGGGTAGCAAAACAGGCAAATCCACTGAAATATACCGCTGAGGAGAGAAGGAGGTGAGACAGGAGAGGTCTGCTGTGCCTTGTGGGTTAGCTGCCTGGCTAGGAATGAACTCATGCTGCAGTGGCTAGAGATAGCTTGGTAGTGCTGAGAATTTAACCCCTGCACAACCAGGGAGGCCCTGAAGTGGCTTTTTAAAAGAAACACCACAGGGTCCTCCTGGTGGCACAACAGGTTTAGTCTCAGCACTGTGAAGCTATTGGCAGGCACTGCAGCATGAGTTCGATCCCCAGCCAGGGAATTTCCCATATGGAGCAGCAGACCTCTCCTGTCTTGCCCGCTGCTCCCCCCAACAGTGTATTTCAGTTAGTCTGCTTGTTCTGCTTCCCACTCTGTCTCTGGTGAATCCTCTCACCCCCCCCACCTCTGGCCTACAACCCAGCTCTTATATGCACAAATAAATAAATCTTTTTTTCAAAAAGAAACATCATAATTTTTGCGTGAATTAGTGAAAACTTCTCCTAAAGAAACTTCAAGCAATAATTATTCCAAGGAAGGGAAACTATAAATTAATAATTTATATGTATATATTTATATTATATATACATACGCACATATACTTAGGGAAAATTAACTGCATATATAGAAGATATGGAGGAAGTCACTTATATCAATAATTATATGTAATTTTGTTGTCACAAAAGACTAGAGTGTGCATCAATTTCTACATGCATGTATTCAGAAGTATGATATCCAAGATGTGGGAAATCAGAAATATTTCTTAAGTGTTCTCCTCTTTAGTATATTATCTACTATCAGGCCTCCCTGGTGGCGCAGAGGTTGAGCTCTGCGCTGTGGAGTTGTCAGCAGCAGAGACGGGAGTTCAACACCCAGCTGGGGAGATTCCCACATGGCGCGGCAGACCTCTCCTGCCTCACCCGCTGCTCCTTTGAGCAGTGTATTTCCATCGCTCTGCCTATTCTGCTCCCCACTCTGTCTCTGGTGAACCCTCTCGCTGCCCCACGCCTCTGGCCTATACCCTACCTTGTATGCATAAGTAAATAAATCTTAAAAAAAAAAAGAATATTATCTACTATTTTACATGTAACCCAATGTTGAATTTTGGAAGGAAATTATACAAATTAGAACACTCCTAGCAATGGGTTACAGATGAAGTAAGTCTGTAAGTCTTATTGAAAGAACTGTGAAATTTACATGGAAAAATAAATATTTTTATGTCAATATTTTCAAATACCTTAAGAACTATCAAATGGAAAAGAAGAATGAATTTAGTTCAGTATGTATTTTAAATATCATTGGGAAGACTGCCGAATAATAAAGGTTTAAAGTCAATGTGGGGTATATTTAAAAATAATTTTCAGAGAGAGAGACAGAGAATATTTTGTCATGTTCTGGATCTGATCGTGACACAAGATTTGCTATATCTCATAGTTTTTATATGTGGAGAAATATCTAACAGAGAAATTTCTTGTTGGCCTTGACTTATTTCTAACTTAACCAAGTGCCACTTAGTCACATTGCCAAACTTATTCTTTCCTTGTTCATTGCTACTTAGCAGAGATGAGTGTGTGGAAAGAGGTATTGCATTTGTTAATTAATTTGAGGCAAAGAATTAAAATTGATATGAGAAATTGTGAGCAAATAACTTATCACATACCGTTTAATTTTAGGATACTCTTCAAATTGAATATAATGATATTTCACAAATAGGGGAATTTAGAACATGACCAGTTGTAACTCCACCCAGGTCAAAAATTGAATTTTGGACTCTTTCAAATCTGGTTTTACTCTGGTTCTTTTCAGCATCTCATTTGCCCAAAGAACAGCAGCTGCAAGTCAGCAGGAATGTCATTAATGAGTCACCTATTGATTCTGAAACTGCAATTTAACACAGTCCACTAAATTCTGTCAGGATTTATATTATTTCCTAAGAGAAAGTAAGATATTATCAGAGGTTATTTATATATTTGTTTCTGCAGTAGGTTAAATGGCTCCCTTGTGACCTGAACTTGAAAGCTTTCATTCATATATCCAGCTTCCCTCCACAGAAAGACTGGTTGGCATGCATTTCAACTACTGAACTTTACCACAAAGAATTCCAATCCTATTTGCCTCCTTAGTTAAGGTTTTTTAAGATTATTTTGAATTTAAAAAATATGTCTATAGTAATAACATCATATTAAAAATGCAAATACCCAGAGAGGTGTTTTTAAATTGTTGTCAAGAGAATTAAAACTATTTAAGACTTAGTGAATTTAGCAATTCCTATCATTAGACCAAATCCTAGCTTATTTTGACTTTGATGGTTTTTCAGGGAGAACTGAATGAATACTTAATTCTTTGTATATGTACCCCACTGGAAGAAATATGAGTTTGTGTAGAAAGAATGGATTCCCCAAACTTTTTTCTAATTTGTTTTCAGCTTATTAGTCAAATGTATGATATAGGTTTTAAGAAAATCACTAGCCCTTCACCTCCCTTCTTTGTCTTTTAAACAAATAAGTAAACTACCTAGTATTTTCCCTGGAAATCTCTTCTCTGACTAAAGAGTGTCCCAAGCATAATATAACTTATTCTTCAATAGGTGCTAAAGCACAGTAAAATAAATTATATATATATATATATATACACACACACACACACACACACACACACACACACACACACACACACACACACATATATATATTTGCTTTTACAATTTGATTTATTATTTTATTTTAATCTTTTGATGTATTAAAAATTTAGATTTACTATGCAGCTCAGTGGTATGCTTTTAGTTTAATTGTTCTGTATTTAGTATTTGAATACATTGTTAAGGGCTAAAAAATATTTGTTTTTAAAAGCACCAAGGGTAACCCATGGGGAATATACAATATTGTGAAATATATAAATAAAAATCTGTAAATTAAAAAAAAAATAAAAGCACCAATTATGTTTTCCCATAATGGTAATATTTAAATGGGTATTTTTTGGAAAGGAAAAAATGCTACTGTCTGCTATAGTAATTATATTAATAAATTACAAGATATTTTACAAATTTTTAGAACTGAATTTTTCAATCTGGGAAATTGAGAAAAATAGAAAAATGCTATATTATTATTAGTGCATAATAGAGCCTTTGATAAAATTTCATTGTATTAATTTTCACTCTTCCTGTACATATTTTATGAATAGTTATAATGATAACGACTAGGAATTTATTTACTAACATTGCATACTAAGTTTTTTCTTGTTATTAAATAATACTAATGATCATAATTGTAAATAACCATAAAATATTCCATCATATACTATATCCTAGTGTGTTTTGATTGTGGATATTTTCAAAATGTTTCCATCTGTTCACTGTTATAAATGATGCAATAATGTAAGTTTGATGATGGAATAACTACATTTGAAAATATAGAAAAGATTTCTGGATATAAAATTATGACAAGAGGTTTTCATGGCTCCTGATACAAATTGCCAGAACTCCAGATAACAAAATTGAAGCAGTTTATGTTCAAATACAGAGAAAGTTCTGTAACCACACCACTGCCACTGCAGAGCTGTTTTATTTTTACTGTTGATGTTTTCTTAGTACATGAAGAATTGTATATAACAGTTTAAATTTTTATTTATATTCTCAGAAAGGTTAGACATTTTTTCCTATATGTAAATTACTGAGAACTATTTCTCACTAATTAAATGTCTGCTAATATCTTCTGTCCATCTGATAATTGAGGTCATCAATTCTTTTCCCCCTCAATGCTAATCCTGTGTTTCCCTGTCCCTTTCCCTCCTCTCCCTCTTAACCTCAGAGCCCTCAGGATGTTTTTTGATGTCCACTAGTTTTTTTTTAAAGTGTTTTACTTTGCCATATTGTCTGTTATGTGAATGCCTAGTATTTGTTTTTATTGTTCTGACTTACTTTGCAGCAGATAATTTTCTCAAATTTCCCCCAATTTTTTAAAAATTAATGTATTTTATCCTTTATTTGACTATATAATAATCTGTGTTGTATAGGTACCACATAGTCTTGATCCATTTATCCATTCAAGGGAATTTAGGTTACTCCTATCTCCTAGTTATTATAAATAACACCACAATCAACAACATAGAAAATATGGGGATTTTTAGTCTATGGTTTCATATTCTATGGATAAACCTAAGAGTGGAATTTCCTAGACATAGAGTATTTTCATTTTTAATTTTTTAAGGTAAATCCATACTGCTTCCCATAAAGATTTCACAAGTTCACATTCCCACAGGCAATATAGTAGGGTTCCTTTTTCTCCGCATACTCTCCAGCATTTATTGTTGAAGGTCTGTTTGATAGACACCATTCTCACAGGAGGGAGGCAGTATATCATTGTAGTTTTAATCTGTCTCTCATTAGGAGTAACAATGAACATATTTTGCATATGTATTTTGGCCTTTTGGACATTCTTTCTGGTGAATTGCAACACTGTTCATATTTGCTGACCATTTATTTTATTTTATTTTTTTAAATTATAAACAAATTTATTTCAGAAACAGCTCAACATTCTTTTTTTTTTGGTAATATATATTTTTATTGTTATTTATGTCTTTTACATTTTGTATTCCCCTTGGGTAGCCCACCACCAATTCACCCGTGATCCATCTCCATGGTTCCTTGTGTTCTTTTCTATTCCATTTTGTGCCCTTATCCTCCCCTCCCCCTGTCCCCCCCCACCCCATGCACTGAGTGTCTCTCTCCTATTTGGTTTTCCTATAGTCCTGTTATAAGTGAAACCATTCAATATTTTTCTTTTTCTTTCTGGCTTATTTCACTGAGTATGATCCCCTCTAATTCCATCCTGACCATTTATTAATTAAGTTATTTGGGTAATTTTGTTCGTGAAGTGGATGAGAATTTATATATCTTGGACATTAATCCTTTATCAGGTGTGCATCAAGTAAATACTTGATCCCTTCAGTAGGGGGTCTATTTAGTCATCCTGTATTTTCACTGTATAGATTCACTCATGGTTATCCCAGTAGTTTACTTTTGTTTTTAATTCTCTTCCCATAGGGATTGAGTCACCAATATACCTTTATTGTTAAATAAAGTATTACCAGTTGGAGAGGTCCACAGTCCTTGACTGAATTCTAAGTCACATCCAAGCAAAGCAAAATGACAATTTATTTAGCAACAGTGCACTAAGAGGGTTTTCCAGAGAGCCGTGTCCACAGAAGAACAACTGTGCCAAATGGTGAGGGATTTAGGCTTAAATGAGGTGAGGGGTAACTCACCCTGTCTCCTGGTTATGCAATTTGGATCCATGCCCTGTCCTTTGCTTTGAGGCAGGAGTTTCAGTTCTTATTTGACAGTTGGTGGAATTGTCATGGCTGTCATCCCTGACTTGGGGTCAAAACCCTAATACTAGTTAATGTGGATGTCCACCAGGGTGATTTGAAAGTCCTTTCCTCTCTCTCACACAGGTGCTCTCAGGGTGCTGTTTGTATCATCCCCTATCTGTGTTTTCTGGTGTCCTGGATATGTTGGTCATCTCTTGTATAGACACTGCTTCCAGTCCTAACAACCTAACAATATCACCAATGTTTTCTTTGTATTTTATTGTTTCAGGTCTTAAGTCTAAATATTCAATCCATTTAGAATTTTGCGTGTATGCACACAATTGGATGGATGGAATTAGAGGGGATCATACTCAGCAAAATAAGGCAGAAAGAGAGAGAAAAATATCGAATGGTTTCACTTGTAACAAGACTATAGGGAAACCGAACAGGAGAGAGACACTCAGCGGGGGGGGGGGGGGGGGGGGGGGGGGGGGGGGCGGAGGAGGAAGATAAGGGCACAAAATGGAGTAGAAAAGGAGAAAAGGAGAAAAGGACACAAGGGACCACAGAGATGGATCATGGGTGAATTCGTGGGTTACCCAAGAGGAATAAAAAATGTAAAAGATATAAATAACAATAAAAATACACATATTAAAAAAAAAGAATTTTGTGTGTATGTTGTTAGTGAGTAATCCAACCTCATTCATTTCATGTGGCTTTCCAACTTCCCAGACCACTTACACTAGTCAACATTGAGATAATTACTGACTTAAAAAGGCTTTAATCTGTAGTATGTTGGTGTGATGAACAGGAATATAACCTTGAAAACTTTTTATTAGCTCTTGTTTTGAAGATATTTCATATAATTCATTTTCTATGTTTCACTGTGCCAATTTATCCAATAGGACTGCAACAACATCCTAAATCAGCCTAGAAGGATGTAATATTGCATCACCTTGCATAATACCATCATGCACACATCATCCAGAGTTGATTGCATCATTTTCTGATGCAATGCAATACTACTGCCAAGCGGCTGCTGAAGTAAGCTGATGTCAGCAGTGCACTCTATAAAGTCCTGTTGGAAAGGTTGAGCATTGAAAATATTTCAGACTTTGTGCGAGACAGTTTAAGCTACTGTTCCATAGAAATGTTATTATTTTATCCATTTAGGCACAATACAGAACAGTCAAGCCTCAAAAGTGCATTAATAGCATGGACACTTTCTGCTCTATTTGTGGGGAAGTGACATTTGCCAACCAGAAGAAAAGTATCACTTCTCAAGTGAAGAAAGTTTATCATCTTGGCTTCGGATGCAAGGTTGGTGACCAAAACCAGCCTTGGAACCCAAATATATGCCGTGCTCCATTGTACAACACAGCTTTCACAGTGGTTCAATGGCAAGACCATCAATGCCCGTTTGCAGTCCCCATAGTGTAGAGAGAACCAAGCAACCACATAAAAGACTGTTACTTCTGCTTGGTTCCTCCTCTTTCAGCGGAATAACGAAGCCAAAGAAGTCAAGAATAGTCTACCCAAACATTCCATCTCCATTGAGACCAGTTCCACATGGTGACTTCCTATTCCAGAAGCTCCAGTAGAATATTCTCTTGATTTATCTGATGAGGACAGGGTGAGCCGACCTGTTCTCCTGTTCCATCAGGATGCAGTGATCCAGATTTTCACTGTGATGCATCTTCAACCCCACACAGTCTAACACAGGAAGAACTAAATGACTTGGTTCCCGATTTGGACTTATCCAAGAACAAGGCAGCATTGCTAGGATCAAGACTCCAACAATGGAATCTGATGAGAAGGTATCACAATTACTTCATATTGAAAGCACTACCAGCACTTGGAGTCTTTCTTCAGAAAGGAAAGTACTCTGATATTCTGTCCTGGTATTAAGGGCCTCATGAATGCCTTAGAAATCAGTCATGCCCCACAAGAATGGAGACTATTTCTAGACTCTTCGAAACTGAGTATTAAGGCTGTGCTTTAGCACAATGGAAACCGTCTTCCAACTATTCTTTTCTTGAACAGCTGTACAAGAGACAAGTGAAGAAACCTAAGAAGTAGTATATGACTTAATTTTTTACATGTATTAACCATAGGCCTATTACTATTGGTATGCATTTTGTGATATAAACATGAATTTATTGCAGATTACAAAAAAAATAAATAAATAAACTGCAATTTATTGCAGATTACAAAATTGGAATTTGACTGTCATATTCGTGTTTTGCACATACAAGTTGATAGGAAATGACTACTTTTATTTCAGTAACATGACTTTTGTAAAAATTTGTTGATCAGTGTTATTAAAGAGACTGTCTTGAGTGACGTCATCAACATGGCGGTGAAGGGACGCTAGTATCAACTCTCCCAAAAGAAAAGCTGCCTATAAAGAGACATCAGCCAAACCCAGAGAAGATTCAGTAACGCTACGTAAATCTAACACCCTCACAGGTGAGTAGAACTTGGAAAGAAGCTAAAAAGACTGATTAAGGAGAAGAAAGAACCACCAGATCCCCTCTCCCCTCCCCTCAACACAAAACCGGACAAGGAGACCAAGACGAGAGGCATCTGAGGAAACCCGGAAAAAAAAAAAAAAGGTGAGCAGAGGCGTTTTCCCGGGCACGGCAGAGTGATAAAACTCGAGACTGACACCAGCAGTCCCTCCAGGTAGCAACAGAGCCCTGGAGAGGGCAGCGTGCACTGGGGAAGTTGGTGGGACACGGAACAAAGTCCCGGGCAGCCGCGGTGTGGTGTGGCCCCTCCCCCCACCACCATTACGGA
>PVIJ01019451.1:5317-23682 GCA_004024925.1 Scalopus aquaticus
GATGTAAGAAAATAAATTTAATTATAAAACTAAAAAAAAATTCCTGTCTGACCCTAACCTTCCTTTGAGTTATTTTCTTCCTCCCTTTCATATGCCCTGCTTCATCCAAACCAGACCATTTGCCTTTCCACAAATATATTCATACGAATATTTTATGCCTTTGCTTCCATCTGTGATGTTCATTTCACCTTCCCACAATTCCAGTCTGTCCAAATCCCACCTGTGCTTCAAAGCCAAGATCAAAAAGCAACCACTTCACACAGCTTGCCTTCTCCAGTCCTGTTGTTGACAAGATCTTCCTTCTCCAAAGCTCAGCATCCTACTTTGCAGTGGTCTGAGCACACATTTAGTCCATTATCCCACTGGCAGGAAGAGTCACTACTGCCCCAGAAGGACCAACTCCCTCCCTTGCTAATGGGGCACTCAGTGATGGCAGAACAAAGACCACCACGTCCTTAGAGGGCAAGGTGGTTTCTACTATTCAAATAACTAACAGAATTAAATGGGAACAAACTTTTCAAATTAAGTGTATCTAAGGGCCTACATAAGCGCATCACTAATATGTCTTACTCAGGACACCGAATTTCTTACCAGAATAATAATTACCAGTTTCTACCAGGATAACAACAACAACCAATCTCTACTGGTGACAAGCATGTAAATCATAAATCTACAGTCCAGAATTACTTGCTGAATTACATTCAGCAAAAATTATCTGCTAAGGAGTTTTAAAAGCCAAGTAAAAGTACCTTATTTTGGTTAACTGAAAATATTTTATGACTAAATACTGAGTTGGTCCCATGGCATGTATTAGCAAGCTACATGCAAATACTAGCTCTGCACAGCTACAGAACAAGATACAGCTCCTATATAAGATTTATTCTGGATTTGAAGAAGGGAATAAATTAACAGGCAACTTAGAAATCCTACTGAAGGTAAGAGAAAAGTATTGGATTTGGTTACAGACGTTTTTCTCCTTTCTACCTTGGAAACACAATTTACACATAGTATTTGAGACCTGTGGAATAGACTACCCAAGTTTTAATATGAAAGATTAATTCAAATGTCATAACTCCTTTGGAAAAATCAGCCATCACATGCACATTCAGGGCTGACCTATGTCCTCTCAGTCTCTATTTTCAAATAGTCTCAATTTAGCTCTGTGGCAAAATTGAGATACAGCTGTCAAGACAGGGATATCTCCATCAAGAGATAATCTACGAAGTGGGCAAACTAAGTTTTACCACCTTGAATTTATGACACCTTAATTGAACATATGTTCCATTAAAGTACACTGGTCAACAGTGAGATCATTACTGACTTAAAAAGGCCCTAATCTGTAGTATCTTGGTGTGCTGAACATGAATATGATCCTGAAATATTTTATTAGCTCTCGTTTTGAAGATATTTCATATTTCATTTTATATGTTTCACTGTGTAAATTTATCCAATAGGACTGCAACAACATACTAAATCAGCCTATAATGATGTAATATTGCATTGCATTGCATAATATCATCATGCACACATCATCCAGAGTTGATTGCATCATTTTCTGATGCAATGCAATACTGCCAGGTGGCTGCTAAAGTAAGCTGACGTCAGCAGCGCACTATAGAAAGCCCTGTCAGAAAGGTTGAGCATTGAAAATATTTCAGACTTTATCTGAGACAGTTTAAGCTACTATTCCATAGAACTGTTAGTATTTTATCCATTTAGGCACAATACAGAATAGTAATGCCTCAAAACTGCATTAATAGCGTGGACAATTTCTGCGCTATTTGTGGGGAAGTGACATTTGTCAACCAGAAGAAAAGCATCACTTCTCATGTGAAGAAGGCTTATCATCTCTACTTTGGATGCAAGGTTGGTGACCAAGACAAGCCTTGGGTCCCGCATATATGCTGTGCTACATGTACAACACAGCTTTCAGAGTGGTTAAATGGCAAAAGACCATCAATGCCATTTGCAGTCCCTAAGGTGTGGAGAGATCCAAGCAACCACATAAAAGACTGTTACTTCTGCTTGGTTCCTTCTCTTTCCGGCAGAAAAATGAAGCAAAAGAAGTCGAGAAGAGTCTACCCAAACATCCATCTGCATTGAGATGGCCAGCCCAACAATTTGCTGCAGGGCGATGCTAAACAATATGGAATGCTTTTCACCTAGCATCTACAAACTTTCTCGGGAATGTTAGGGCAGAAAACTACAAGGAACTAGTAGAAGACATGTTGATGCAGTATCAGAAACTTGGCTGCAATATGTCTCTAAAGGTCCACTTCCTTCATTCCCATCTGGATTTCTTCCCTGAAAACTGTGGTATGATTAGTGATGAACATGGCGCACATTCTCATCAAGATATCGCATCAATGGAACAAAGATACCAGGGAAAATGGTCCATTATAATGCTGGCTGACTACTGCTGGACACTCCCCCAGAGATGCTCCTGAACAGCTGTACAAGAGACAAGCGAAGAAATCTAAGTAGACTATGACTTGATTATTTACAGGTATTAACTGTAGGCCTATTACTACTGGCATGCATTTCGTGATGTAAACATCCATTTATTGCAGATTACCAAAAAAACTAGAGCCAAAATTAGAATTTGACTGTCATATTCGTGTTGAGCACAAACAAATTGATAGGAAATGAGTAATTTTATTTCAGTAACATGACTTTTGTAAAAATTTGTTGACCAGTGTTATTTTAGCTTCTGTAAGGCGAACTTCAGAAATATGTTTTAAATTCAAGTTTTTCTTTTATTTCTTTAAAGAAAGTAAATGAAAGAGAAAGAACAGACTCTATGCAAGAGTAAAGACAAGCACAAG
The DNA here is from genome assembly GCA_004024925.1 of Scalopus aquaticus. Classification (NCBI taxonomy): domain Eukaryota; kingdom Metazoa; phylum Chordata; class Mammalia; order Eulipotyphla; family Talpidae; genus Scalopus; species Scalopus aquaticus. The sequence continues at coordinate 8,143 of PVIJ01019451.1, forward strand.
TTCCACCCCCAGCTTTATGTCCCCCTGCTCTCCTGTCTGCAGCTTAACTGCAGTTTAAATGCACCACTCCATGCTCCATGAACAAGGGCTGCATCAGCCACCTCTGTGTCTTTGCTCACTCTACCTCACCTTAAGCCCTTCCTTTATCCTCCGTCTCAACAATATCCATTCCATCACACCTCATTGCATTACCATCTATCCCAAAGAGAGGGGGCGGGGCGTGGGGGCACAGACACCTCTGCCTATTGAAATATTTCTTGTCCTCTAAACAGGCAAGGCTCCACTCAAAAGTAACCACCTTCATTAATCTTTCACAACCGTGCTCCATCACACCAGTCAAAATTAATCTCTCCTGACTGTGTAAGTTATTGTCAGGCCTCTCTCCCTAAAATGTCAGGCTCCGAAGAACAGGGTCTTATTCATTCGTAAATTCCCTGTTGTGCAGAACAGTGCTGCAAGTACAGGAAGGGTTTTTGTTCTTTTAATTGGAAAAGACTGACTATGACAATACAGGAAATGACCACTGGACCCAAGCTAGGATTTCCTATTTCTCACTCCCACCTCTCTATTCTATGCTGGTCAGATGATGAAAAGGCTACTTCACTAGCCATTTATAAACATCAATTTTCTTTTAATAGCTTGAACTAAAGACAAGGAAAATGTGAATCACTTGCCTGATACCATGTATGTTTTTGATTGCATAGCTTATTTCTCTTCGTAATTCTTTCTCATTGAACTCCATCTGCAGATGCAAATTTAAGCCATGATTATGACACTTAATTCCTTTGAATAACAACAGTGGAGAATATTAAAGAATGAAAATAACTTGACTTGGTTATTAATAAATGGATACTCATGTCTTTTCCAGTCTAAACCCAGATGGTCAAAACATCTGTTTATATGAAAGTTCAAGGCAATGTGGGATTTCTGGGAGTTTTAGTGCAACGGATTTTAACTATATTACAGATAAGGATTGCTAGGATGCCTCTGGAACCTAAATCTGGCTGTTCCTTTTGAATATGTAATTCTTCATTCTTTTGTTGACTGCAGTAACATAATCACAGATGAATGCTTCAGTGAGAGTGTCACTTGATGTGCATGCAACTGCGTGGTTAGCAAAGGCTGTCTGCTTTCCCTGGTCACCTTGAACCACCTGAGTTCAAGGATTCTTTATTTAAAAAAAAAAAAACTAAAAACAGTTTATCAACACAACAGGATAGAGTACTGAATAAAGATTTCTCAGAGCTCCAAATACCTTAAATTCAGTTATTTTTTATAGAATTTATACCTAAACTAAGGGATATCAAGAGAACAGGGACTGACTTCTGAGATTTGGCCTCTCCAACGTCCTTGTCTGTTCATTTTCCCACTCAGACCTTGTGCCATACAGCAATGAATTGCTATGGCTCCCTACCCACACCCTGTGAACTCACTGCTTGGCCCTTATCACTCCTGCCTTTTTGTCTTAAACAACCTCCCCACCCCTCTTCCTGTTTAACTAGCTGCTCATCCTTCCAAGCTCTCAGCTCAGAAGCCCAGCTCCCTTAGCGCCTGGGCTGGGATTCAAGTCCGTGGGCTGTGTTTCCATAGCACCCTACGCTGAAGTTTATCACTTTACTTAACACATTTTAATGAAACTATGTATTTACCCATCTGCCTCCCACACCAAGACATAAGCACCCACCTCTGTATGTGAAGCAAGTAGCACAGTTCCTAAAACTGCTCAGTGGCCTTTTGGGCCTTTAATGTTAACATATCCAAAACCAAGCTCCTGACTCCTACTTCTGCATAAACATGGCTTTTCCTCAGTTTCCCTCAACTGATGGGCACTAATATTCACTGAGTTTATAAGACAAAATCTTGGGAGACATCTTGAATCTTTTCTTTCTTGCATGCCCCATATTAACTCAAGCCCTCTAAGCCTCCCTCCAAAATCACACATCAATTTTTTCCATCCTCTTTTTGGAGGCATTTTAACTATGAAGCTAAAGTAGTTTAAGTTTCAGAGTTTCTCTCTTACATAAATCCCTGTGTGTGTTTATATTTTGCATTCTTCTTCTTCAAGACACACCCATATCCATGTTGCATGAACTTCAGGCTCCATAGAACGTAGATCCACTGCTGGTGTGACTACTACTTAGCTCACTTTAGTTGTTTCCCAAATCTTCCCTGAATCCTTTACAATCCAGCTCACCTACAGTTCTTTTAAAACCATCAAGATAATCAGGTCCCACTTTTTCTTAAAACACTTCTTTGACTTTGTGAAATGTGCACACCTCACTGTACCTAGACTCACAATCTAGATTCTTCCTCCAAATCCATGTCAGGCCATTCTCCCCTTCATAGCTCTGCACCAGCACAGAGCAGGTGCTCAAGAAACATTTTTAAAGTAATTAGACAACAAATAAACACCATGGGAACTCAATTAGTACTTGTTGAATGAATGTGAAATGTTTTTAGGTCCCATTAAGTAAAATCACAATCTCAGTAAGAAAATGTGTCTCTCCTCAATTTCATTACCTGAGTATGGCGGCCTTTTTTCAGTCAACCATCACAGCCCCGTACCATTCAAATAATATTTTACAAACAGTTATGTAGAACAGAATGTGGAAATAAAGTGAATGAGAGGGGAAAAAATAACATTTAGTACTAACCTTTACTATTTCAAAAGGAAAGCGTTCATGGAAAATACGATTGATTTTAGCACCCCCCGAGAGTTCCAGGGTATCCACTTGATCCCCCGACCCTTCAATTCTCTTCTCAAAGTCCACAGCAAATTGCTGAACCATCCTACATTTGTGAAAGAGAAATAAATTCAAGTTAAGATCCTAAGTCTTTACATTTTTCAATCTACTTGAACTATTTTAGCCCTTGCGATCCTTTTCCTGGGGTTCTTAGTGTCACCTACTGGCAGAGTTAACATTGCACACTATTCTTTACTCAAAATGTGATCTATGAAATGTACATTATTAAGAATTATTTTAGACATTAATTACAACATGTTTTAAATATCAGTGTCATTAAATGCCTTCTGTTCATTAAGTTACAACCATAAAATAATACGTAAATAATGCTGAAATTAAGAATTAAAGTTAAGGGCCTCCCTGGTGGCACAGCAGTTAAGCACTGCGCTGTGGGCTGTCAGCAGCGGGATGCGAGTTCAACACCCAGCCGGGAGATTCCCACATGGCGCGGCGGACCTCTCTTGCCTTGCCCGCTGCTCCCTTCAGCAGTGTATTTCCGTCGATCTGCCTGTTCTGCTCCCTACTCTGTCTCTGGTGAACTCTCTCGTCGCCCCACGCCTCTGGCCTGTATCCCAGCTTGTATGCACAGATAAATAAATCTTTAAAAAAAAAAGAATTAAAGTTAAGTAACACAACTATATAGAATAGTTAAATGAACCATAGCTCGTCTGCCACCACACTCACTTAGAGGTCTAACTACTCCAAGTGTGCCCCCTCATTCAGCTACTTCCCAGCCTCACCTCAGCATCACAGTTTCAGTCTCTCATGTCAATACTGACCCATATGCCTAACTATCTACTGGACATTTGTCTCCTCTTAGCTGCCCTGGACTCAGTAGACTCAAACCTGAACTCTTTAACTTCTCTCACTCCCAAACCTCCAGATTCTCCCGCCTCCCTGAGCTTCCCCTCACAGTGGTGGCACTATCTATCCAAAGCAGGAAGTCAGGACATTCTGCACTACACTCTGCCACAACCCACATCTCCATGGAGCCACCATGTGATCATCATTCATTTTTCAAACTTAATGAACACTTGCTTGCTTTCTCTCCTCTCTCCCTCCATCTCTCTCTCTCTCTACCTTTCTCCCAGTGGTCAGTGCTTATCTCATTACACTATCGTGAGTGCCACATGGATTACTACATGTTAAATTCTTAACAAAGAACGTAAAACATAATCACTTCCTGAAAATGCTTTCTTTCATTGTTGTTTCTGTGATTTGAACATTTAGAAATCTCTCCACAGGGTGCAATGGAGTGGAGGATTATGGGTGACTTGGTGTTGCATGTGGTGTGGTAACATACATTTGATGAAGTGTGATCCTATACTTCTAGATCCATATACAGTGTTTTTAACAAATGTAACTTCAGAAATAATAAAAAATAAATAAAAATTTAAAAACAAATCTCCCTTCTGTAAAAGGAATTATATTGTACATTTTATTTATTTTTCTTCTTGCCTTCTGGTTGAAAAGAACCTATGGCAAGCTGAAGCACCAGGAAAAGAGGACAAAAGAGGCTGGAAGGGAATGAAATAGGAAATAAAGGCAAAAGACACATGGAACTGGTAATTTTCTAACAATTCTGCTGTTGTAACCCAAGATCCCTAAGGGAAAAGCCTATTAACCCCAAGTAATGTAGAAAGACCATGAGGAATAAGAAAATGAAACTACTTAGCAGTTTTTAGCTTTGCATTTTTATTTTTTATTTGAGTAATTTATTTAATTGGTTAATTTAAGTAATTCTTGTTGTATTATGTTGTCATCGTGGTAACAATGGCTTACAACACTGTACGTGATTCAGAGCCAAAGGTTCACCCCTCTTCAGACGTACATCACCTTTGCATTTTTAAAGGGCTACATTAAAATCATTACCAAAAAGGAAAAATAAATTTATATGTGGCCTTAATGGTCTTACTCTTTTTATTAAAGAGTATATCACTAGATCCACTCCACTGGAAAAATACACATAGGCTGATCACATGAAATGACAAATTAAGTACAAGTGACATATGTACACTATAGATTACATTTGCAATGGGAGTTTTGCTACTTCTAAAGACCAAGGGCAAAAACCCTGCTGTGTTATCAATACTGATACTTTTATTATCAATCTTTTTATTGTTGTTATTATTTATGTCTTTTACATTATTGTGTATTCCCTGTAGGTTTCCCATCACCAATTCACTCGTGAACCATCACCACAGTTCCCCGTGCTCCTCTCTCCCCCATTCTGAGCTCCCATCCTCCCCCTCTCTCACTGAATGTCTCTCTTTTATTTGGTTCCCCTATATTCCTGTTATAAGTGAAACCATTCTATATTTTTCTTTTTCCTTTTGGCTTATTTCGCTGAGCATGAGCCCTTCTAGCTCCATCCATGTTGCTGCAAATTGCATGTGTCTATCTTTTTTGAATGCTGAATAGTATTCTATTGTATATATGTCCCACATCTACCTGATCCAGTCATCTATTTTGGGGCATCTAGGTTGTTTCCATGTTTGAGCCATTGTGAACAGTGCTGCTATAAACATGGGGGTACATGTATCATTTTGGACTAGTGTTTTTGTGTCTTTTGGGTATATTCCCAAAAGTGGTATTGCTGGGTCATATGGAAGCTCCATTTTTAGCAGTTTGAGGAAACGATTTTATTTACTTACTGAATCCAATTTTAAAAACACAATGAACCCAGGCATGGGGATGAGCCATTGGTTAAACCTATCATAGCAGAGTAAGAGCAACAATTTTTCTTCAAGAAACACAAAGATTCAAGGGGTGTTGTAAACATATACAAAGCCTCATGTATTTTGCTTACCTCTTCTGCTAAACGTAGAAAATAACCTGACAAATAGACTAAGGCAAAATGAAACTGGAGAAATTAGTTTAAAATGCTGAACACGGGAAGGAAAAGGAGACTCACTGCAGCAAGGCTTTAGTCTTCCTCGTGGGGTCTTCTGGCTTGAAGTTTTTGTAGGCTTCTACCTCATGTTCTATGGAGAGCAACTGTCCCTGCAGTTTGTTTCTGAAGTTTGGCAGGGTATCTCGAATGTGGTTGGTGAGTTGCTGAATAAAACAAAACAAGATCATACAATAGGTTGAAAATTAACCCCTGAGACAAAAAGTCACCTTCACCACTTTCCTCGTCTTACAAAACTTTAGAAGTCATATGTACATTTGAAACTTGCTCTTTGAGTAGACAACAGGAAAAAAATTCAGCTCTCTCCTCCACTGACCTACAGGGACGCTCATAATTTCTCCAATTAGAGTCACTTCCTTGGAAGACTTCATGATGTCTAATAACCTGTTAAAATGCAACTAATGTTACTAATGAGGCTGCCCAGTAACAGCTTACCATAGATTGATTTACCATAGCACCTCTCATGTAGAAAGAAACAAACTAGAACGTGTTCCAAGTAAAGAGAAAGGAGAGCTACAGGTCATGCCCGAAGTTCTCAGGGTGAAAGGGCTTACCACACAGACTCAGAGGTACCCATCAGCTCTTAACTTTCTTTCCATTCTGCAACTCAGTGGGTGCTTCCTCTACCTCCACCTCTAGGCCCAAGTCCAACTAGGGTTGGTCACTGGCTTATGCCTTCAACAGGCTGCTTATAAAAAGCTCCAGGAGGGCCTCCATGGTGGCACAGCAGTTAAGCACTGCGCTGTAGAGCTGTTGGCAGCTGCAAAGCGCGTTCGATCCCCGGCCAGGGAGATTCCCACAGGGCGTAGCAGACCTCTCCTGCCTCGCCCGCTGCTCCCCTCAGCAGTGTATTTCCATAGATCTGCCTGTTCTGCTCCCCACACTGTCTCTGGTGAATCCTCTCGCTGCCCCATGCCTCTGGCCTGTACCCCAGCTTGTATGCATAAATAAACAAATCTAAAAAAAAAAAAAAAGCTTCAGGACCAGCAAGGAAAAGCCCTTTTTACTATTGTGATCTCTACCTAACTCCCCCAACTGCTGACATGTCCACAGGGATCACTGCTGGCACCTCAAGCTCAACACAATTAAAAAAATTTCTGTGGGATCGTCCAAGAATATACGATCAATGAAGAGAAGAGGGAACTATAAGTCCAGATTAGTTAGCTCTCTCCAGTTCTTTTTACTACAGTGTAGTTAAGGAAAAGTCTGAATTAAAAAGAAAAAAAGATAATCTTCTTGAATTTAAGAGAAATAAACTCAGAATCAGGCAAAAGAGCATGAATTTCCTAGAAATTCAGGGGGGAAATAATAAACTCAAAGGGGAAAAAATATGTTTCAGACTGAAAAACATTTTAATCATTTCGAAGTTTATCAGAGGCTACCTGGATATATCTATTTAATAAATGTATATTTAATCGTTAATCGTTTCAAGTATTTAAACCCATGCACCAGCTATGACTTACTATGTTATTCTCTTGACATGCTGCTATTACAACTTGGAAGCAAAAACAAAAGAATGGAGTGGGCAGCATTCCGTAGCATTGTCATAAAAGATAGTCCCAAATCTAAGAGAAACAACAACTGTGAGATGCCATTAACCACCTGACTGCCATATGAGCTGATAAATAATAAAAATATTTGCTTTCCATCTTTTTCTTCTCAGTTCAACAGCAAAGCAATATTGTGGATAATTCTTGGCTTTCTGCAACACATCCTTCCTTGGTTTTCATGACCCCAGTTGCTCTTGTTTTTCCCCTAAGCTCCTTAGGTATGGCTTTTCCACATCCTTCACCAAATTATCCTCCTCTGCCATACTTGCAAATATTGATATTCTCAAATCTGAGTCTCGAACCTCTTTTATTTGTTCACTCTGTTCTCTCCTACAGCAATCTTATTCCATCCATGCTTCCATAAACACCTGAACACCCAACCCAAGTGCAATCTTCAGATCAGACTTATCATCATTACAGCAGACAGATTAATTTGATCAACTGTTGACTTTTCCTCTTGGATGTGTTAATGATACCTCAAACCTCAGTGTGTCCAAAATTAAGCACCCAGTCTTCCCTTTAGGGTTTGCCATCTTGGCAATTTCATAACAACCTGGAAACTTGAGAGTTATACTTACTTCACCTTTCCATCATCCACTAGAGCTAATCTACCACTGGTTTTCAATTTCCCTAAACATTTTTCAAACATGCTCTTTTTAATCTCCATTAGGCATAACCAAAGCCCAATCTTCATTTCTCATTGACTCCAAATTGGTCTTCTCAATATCTACTCTTCCTGTCTGCAAACCACCAAGACCTTTTTTAATCCACAGATATGATTGTGCCATTTCCCTTCTCAGATCTCTAAAATAACTGCATTTAGGACAAGAGTCAAAATTCTTAACTTGACCCACAAACATAACAGAAAGCAGCCACAGCCTACATCTCCAAATCCAGTTCCACAACTTGTTCCCTGTCCTCAGCCCTCCAGCCATATTGACATTTCTTTCAATTCCTCAAAATTGTCATATCTTTTTCCAGTTTTTCCCATAGAAACTGTCCCTCAGGGTCAGATTATCAGTGCACATCAAATCAGCAATAAGCTTTTCTAGTGTGAAACAATAAAGAGAAAATGATTATCCAGGAACAAAGAGATCTTTAGCATAAAATTCATTCAATTTTCAGTCAACCAGAATCTAATTATATGATAACTTGGGAGTCACCTGTAATAATCAAGTGGTCAATGAGATCCTTTCTATTTTTCCAGGATTCACAATCTAATTTGTTTCTAACAGTATCTTTCTAATAATCTTAGTGATTTTCCTCCAAGATTTCTTTCAGGTCACTAATGTTTTTCTTAGACCAGTACAGACATGAATGCAGAAATCTAAAAAGGGACATACCAGTGCTAAATATATTGGTAGAATATTATGGTTCCTGCATGACAAACCAGTGTTTCGTCTCTAAAAATACTCATACTTTTTGAATGACACAACCATAGCACTGCCTCATAGCTTCCAAATATTCATCTACCCTTAATTAAAAAGTACAAACTTTACATTATCCTGCATTTTGTTTATTAAAATAGAATTATACCACCACTTCTTATTTTTTTTAATTTAATTTCTTCAATTGCTTTGCCTAAACCATTCAGACACAATGTCACAGATAGCCTACAAATGTGCTAGCCTCTATTTGTGCCTTTAGAAGTGAACAATCAGAATATTCAATAGCTACTTGATTGATTAAATGATTAAGTTCATAGATAAAAGTTAAAGCATATCCTCTGAGAATATTTTTTAGATTTTTTTATTTATATCTTTTATTCCCCATAAAATGCCCACACCAATTCACCTGTAAACCATCACCATTGTCTCTTGTGCTCTTCTCTCCCCCATTTTGACCTCCTCCCACCCCCTTGCAGAATGTGTCTTATTTATGGTTGCCTGATATTTTTTAAATTATTGTTATTGTTATTTTTTCCTCCTGAACCCTTATTTGGTTCCCCTATATTCCTCCTATAAGTGAAACCATTTGATATTTTTCTTTTCCTTCTGGCTTATTTCACTGCGCATGATCCCCTCCAGCTCCATCCATGTTGCTGTTTAAAGAAATATCCCCCAAAGCACAGAAGGTGAAGGAAAACAGCTGGGATTACATCAAACTAAAATGCTTCTGTATAGTAAAAGAGACATTAATAAAACAAAAGACACCCTAATGACTGGGAGAAATTTTTCAAATACAACACAACTGATAAGGGACTGATCACAAAAAGTGACAAAGCGCCCACAGACTCAACAAAAACAAAGTAAACAACCCAGTCAAAAAGTAAGCAAAAGAGCTAAAAAGACACTTCCCCTCAAAGAAGAAATACAAACGGCCAACAGGTGTACGTAAAATGTTCAACATCACTTACAATGAGGGAAATGTAAATCAAAACCACAATGAGATACCAGCTTACACCAGTAAGAATGGAACACATTAAAAAAAAATATGGAAACAAAAAATGTTGGTAAGAATGTGGAGACAAAGGAACTCTCCTACACTGCTGGTGGGAATGCAAACTGGTCCAACCTCTATAGAAAGTTGTATGGAGGTTTCTCAAACAACTAGAAATGGAGATTCCATATGACCCAGCAATTCCACTCCTAGGAATATACCCAAAGGATACAAAAATAGTAATCCAAAAGGGCACATGCACACCTATGTATATTGCAGCACTATTTACAATAGCTAAGATATGGAAACAACCCAAATGCCTATAAATTGATGACTGGATCAAGAAGATGTATTACATGTACACAATGGAATACTACTCAGCAATCAAAAATGATAAACTAATGCAATTTACAACAACATGGTTGGAGCTAGAAGGGATCATGCTCAGCAAAATAAGCCAGAAGGAAAAAGAAAAATATCAAATTGTATCACTTATAGGAAGAATATAAGAGAGCCGACTGAGAAATCAGAAGAAGAAAATAGTACACAAACCAAAACCAAAAACAAAAACTAGCAGGCAACCACAAATAGGAGATATTCTGCAGGGGAGGGCAAAGAAGAGGGACCAAAATAGGGGAGGAAAGAGCACAAGGGACTATGGTGATGGTTCACGGGTGAACTGGTGGTGGGAAACTTACAGGGGATACATAATAATGTAAAGGATATAAATTAAATAAAATTAGAGAAAAAAAATTTTAAAAAGAAAAAAACACAGTAAGATACCACCTTACACCAGTGAGAATGGCTCATATTTAAAAACTGGCAACAACAAATGCTGGGGAGGATTTGGAAAAAAATGAGCCCTCTTACACTGCAGGTTGGAATGCAAACTGTCCAACCACTATAGAAAGTTGTGTGGAGGTTCCTCAAATCACTGAAAATGGACCTACCATATGACTCCATGATTCCACTCCTAGGAGTCTACCCAAAGGACACCAAAACATTACTTTGAAAGGAAATCTGCACTCTGATACTTACTGCAGCACTATTTAAAATAGCTAAGATATGGAAACAATCTAATGTTCTAAAACAGATGAATGGATCAAGAAGGTGTAGTGTATATATACACATTGGATTACTATTCAGCAATCAAAAAAATAAACTCATGCCATTCACAGCAAATGGATGGAGCTAGAAGGGATTATGTTCACTGAAATAAGTCAGAAGGGAAAAGAAAAATATCAGCTGGTTTCACTTATAGGAGGAATACAGGGAAATCAAAGGGTCAAAGAAAAGATAAAAATTGTAGGAAAACTATAATCTGAAGCATACAGCATAGGAGGGATGGGAGAGGTATCAAAACAGGGGAGGGAAGAGCTCAAGGGACAATGGTAACAATTCATGAATGAGGTGGTGATGGGAGATTTATGGGGACTACACCTGAGGGAAGAAATCAAATATTATACAAAAATGAACAAAAATGTAAGAAAATAACAGTTTAAAAGAAATTTTAAAAAGATTAACATTTCAAAAACAGATCCAAAGAAATGAACCCTACAGAGATAAGCAAATTAAGCTTAACAACATTTTGTGAGTAAATGTGTGCTAAAATATATACTCCTGTCCATTTTACTAATTAAGTATGTGATTCTGCTTGGAGGACTGTTATTTTAATAATAAGGTGGATTCCAGCCACTCTGAATGGTAATAGTGTGGCTCTAAGTAGTTATATTCATTTTTTGAAATCCCTAGCACTTAAGCTTCATGTTTTGGTTGGGGGCGGGGGGGGGGGGATTAATTTAAAAAAAAAAAAAGAAATACAAATTCCAGTAGTCACACATTTCATAATTGTTCCTGTTGCTTGAAAGAACTTTACCTGATTCAGGACCTTCTGTAAGTGTGGGGTCCCCATGCGATCAGCAATGTGTCTGTAAGCCGGGTGCGAGAGAAAAAACTTCCGTTCTGCTAGCATGGCGGCTTTAATGTCCTTCTTCCCATCTATGTCCTTCTGACTTCTGTTTACCACCCCCACATAACCTGAAATAAAACACACACCCGTGGAGTTTGGACACTTTTTGTTACTTATTCTGAAGCGATTTCAAGGCTCTCTCAATAAGAAACTGAGTAAAACTGAGTAAGAAAGGTAAAATTAGTTTTAAAGCCTGAAGAAGAAGCCCCTTTACAAAACTATGTTTTAAACATCAGTATTAAGGAAGGCCAGCTGCTTTTGTTAATGACAATTTTCCATCATCAATACAATAGGGTCTTTGTTTTTAAAACCTCTATGTGTTTTAATAGAGTACATCTCTTAGTTTTGTTATATAGCAAGCAAACAAATGAGTCAGACTTAGAACAGTATATATTTATGTAGTCTACGAGGAATATTTATACTCTCCCTTCAAACCCCTTCCTTTTCCTATTTTCTCATTCCTGTTATTTTAAGGAAGATTTCTCCCTTTTTAATATATTATTTGAGAACATTACACCAACCCATATAAAGAAGAACTAATCATAAACCCATTCTTCACAACTGTGGAAACATTAACAAGCCTCCATTGGTTTTCCCATGTTTTTCTGCCACATCCTCAAATGAATTCCTGTACAGAACACAATATATTACCCCTGCGTAGAGGCAGCAACTTGTTCTCTAAAACATCCCTGGCATCTGTTCCTTCATCCATAAGATCCAGCTTGGTGATGACTCCAATGGTTCTGAGACCTGCATCATAAACAGACCCAACATTAGACCATTTGCAGAAGACTAACAGATTTTAGAGACATGTATGTTCCATTGCTAAATGTAAGACACTCCTATTCTCGATTCTTTTCCTGTTCCTCTTAGTCTTGTTTCATTTTCTAATCCACTTCTATGCCAGTCAAGTGAATTTTGATGAAATGAGACAGTGTTACAAAAACACCCATCTGTATGATATCTTTTGATTTAAGAAAGAAAAATCACTAAATCACCAAAATTCTTTTAAATATTGAGTTTTTTTGACCATGTATTCTTGGAAATTATACATTTCAATTTTCCTCCCAGATCCAAACAATATGAATATTTTTAATTTATTGTGTGTTATATTATTAAAAACAAGCAAATAGGCTACCTATGGAACAATGATGAGAGTGTTTCATAAACCAAGATTAATTATTGATCCAGTTCTGAGCATTTGAAGTCAAAAAAATAAAAAGAAGAAAATGAGGCATAGTATAGTGCCATCATCAAAAAATAAACTTGCAAACCTCACAGCTTTTACTGTTTCTTAGAAAGAGAAATATGAATAAGTTGAAATAAATCTGAATTAGGAATTCTGAGGTTTGGATTCTAGTATCAAAACAAGTAATTTAAGTCCTTGGGTCTCAATTTTCCTCATCATTAAAATAAAAGAGTTGGAAAACATGATCTCCAGTTTCTTTCAGCAATTAAACTAATGTCAAAATCTACACATTTTATGCAACAGATCAGATACACTATATTTGTCCTTGGCTTCCCTTAATAGATGAACAATGTTTGCCTACTGATTCATAGTTTTAAGTGCATTCTTTAGACTTCCAGTCAAATAAGGTTACCTTAACACAAACTTATTTTTTACCTGAAAGTACTCTAAGTTAGTAATGATTATTGTTAATCAAGCCAGCTATGGCTTTAAATGCTTTTGATACTTTCAACCAATTAATTCTTTGAAAAAAATTAGTCTAACTACTATTGTTTAAAGATGAGAAAAGATGAAGGGAAATTAAATAATTTTTCCAAGATCACAGAGGAGGTGTGTCCAGGCAGGGGAATTCCAGGGCCCTTCCTTTTAAGCAACATACTGATTCTCACAGTTTAAAAAAAATTTTTTTTCATTTTTTTAAAAAAGTATCTTAAACCAAAAAAATCAAGAAAAATGGAAGAGAACTACAGGAAAAAAAATTGAAACTGGAAACCCAGCAGGATGACTGCTAACAATTTTAACAGATTAGAGAAAGAGGAAAACTTCATCAAGAAAGCCAACAATAAGAGAAGCCCAGAAGCTGGGTAACTTCATTGCAGCACCTAAGAAAGGTTCAGCACCTAGGGAACCAACAAATCTGAAAACAATGGAGAGTGGTGGTGCCACTTGAGGCTGAAATAAGGAGCACAGGATGAAAGCAGACAGATCTCCAGGGACAGCACATCTGGGAGTTACCTTGGTTCATATCCCAGCAGGACAGTACAGGTCTACTCTCCAAAAAGATTAGACTACAAAAAAATAGGAACTTGGCCCAGTTTGGGGAGATCAGTTATTAAAAGTGCACGATTACATTAAATTCTATATACAGAATGGCAGGACCCCATCCCTCCCCACTCCAAATTTGACTTCAAGTAAGAGCTGGCTGGCAATCTTTAAGCACCCCCCACCGGTAGGAGATTGGACCATTTCCAGGGGAAATTAATCATCCCAAGATAGAAACATAGATATTGATATTCAGAGGAACCCCAATTTTTTTTTAAAGCCCAATAGGAAATCCTGCTATGAAGTTTATCACTTAATATGTCAAGTACACCACATAGTGCTTTCACCCCAGGTCAATATTTAACTTTTAAGTATTAATGGACACCCAAGGAGATTCTCTAATATGAGACCAAAATAAAGAAACATCATAAAACAGAACTTTGAGAAAACAGTGCAAAAATACAGAAGAAACTCTTATTTTTATCAATATTCTCAGAGAAAAAGGAGAGACCACTATATTCATGGAACAAGAATGTGATGTCATTAAAGGAAAGATTTCAGGGCTTCCCTGGTGGCACAACGGGTTAAGTGCAGCACTATGAAGCTATCCAGAGCCACTGCAGCATGAGTTCAATACCTGGCCAGGAAGCTTTCCACATGGCGCACCAGACCTCTCCTACCTTGCCCACTGCTCCCTTCAGCAGTGTACTTCCGTTGATCAGCCTGTTCTGCTCCCCATTCTGTCTCTGGTAAATCCTCTCACCACCCCACACCTCTGGCCTACACCCCAGCTTGTATGCATAAATAAATACTTTTTTAAAAAAGGAAAGATTTCAACAAAAAGAATTCTCAACAAATAAAATACAAGATTAGAAATAAAAATGCTAGTAGAATGGTTGGAATACAAAGCTAAGAATTCTTCCCAAAATCAAAAGGAAGAAAAGTAAATAATAGGAAGGAAAAAAAAGATTTCTTAAACTAAAGAAATTATACAGATAATCCATTATCTGAAGAAGTGGCATCCCAGAAAGCTAGAGAAGATCAAACAGAAACAGTTGAAGCATGGTGTATAATAAAGATGAATTTATGAATTTAATGATGGCATCAAGTGCCCAACACCCATAAGAAAAACACAAACAATATATCAGATCAGTGTAAGATTTCAAGACGCTGTCAACTAATAAATTATCCTAAGAAATACCCAGAGGTTAAAAAAAGAAAGCAGCAAAACAAAGATTTGGGAACCATAACAGCATCAGTTTACCCAGCAGCAAACTGGAAACCAAAAATCAATAGAACAGTATTTTCAAAATTCCAAGGGAAAAATAATTTCTAACCTAAAATTCTAAACTATCAAGAAATGTGACAGAAAATAAAAATGTATCAATGGACAATAAATATCCTTAGGCTGTAGGAAAAAGCCAAAAGACCTAGACAAAGGTATTCATAGTTTATCATCTTGCATCAGAAGTGATAACACTACAACTAACTAACATTAATGGTGCCTGGTGTGCCAGACAGTATTCTAAGCACCTCAGGACAGGATCTCACTCAGTGTTCATGAAATTCCATGAAACAGACACCGTATCACCCGTTTCATCCTTGAGAACTTTGGGACACAGTGAGCAATTTTATATTTATAAACATCATGCAAATATTATCAATGGTGATTACAATTTTAATCTAAGTCTTCTTTCTCAAGGAAAAAAATGCGATAAAAATTTTAGACTTGCAAAACATCAAAATACTTTACTTCT
>PVIJ01019452.1:0-20000 GCA_004024925.1 Scalopus aquaticus
CCCTCCCTCCCCCTGCCTCCACCCCGCCCCCCTTCCCCCCAAGGTGTCTCCATGGGGCTGGCCAGCAGGCAGGGAGGGGCTTGTTGCTGTCTCAGAGCTGCTCCTCCCTTTAAAAGTAAACAATTCAGAAGCAAGTGGAGGAACCTGGCGACCCCCCATTGCTAGCCCAGCTCCTGAGACTAGGCACCCCTAGTTCTTGGCGGCCCATTCTGTACTACTTCCAGCCTCTTGGGCGAAGCGTCTTTCCTGCCGCTTCATCACGGGCTCACGGCACTGTAGATGCCCAGAGCTCAAAGCCCGAGCAGGCACACTCCAGAGCCCACCGAGGGGACCCAGCACCGCTGCCAGCACCCCCCCTCCCCAGCCCCTCCAGGGCCAGCGTTTTGTTGTCAGTCAGGATTTTTGATTGTTTTGTTAGTTCATTTGCTTTATTTCTTTAAATTCTCCATGTGAGTGAAACCAGGAATTTGTCTTCTGCCCTTCTTTTAACTGGATCTTTAGCTTTTTTACTGTTGAGTTTTGAGTTCGTGTGTGTTCTAGTTATTAGTTCTCTATCACACGTATGTTCCACAAGTACTTTCCCCAGTTGTAGCTTTTTAAAACAAGAACATCTCCAGGATGTTCTTTCCAGAGTAAAGTGTTTAATTTTTATCGCGTCACCATCTTTGACGGCTTGTGCTTTTGGTGTCAAGTGTGAAAACTTTCTGCCTAGCCCTCCATCCTAAAGAGTTTCTCTTACTTTTCTTCTAAAATATTGATAGTTTTATGTTTGCATCGAAGACTGTGACTTATTTTGAGCTAAGTTCTGTACAAAGTGTGCGCCCGCTTCCCCGTAGACACCCAATCGCTCACACAGCTCCCCATGGGAGGCCAAAACACAGGGCCCCCCCTGAAGCTGGGCCGCCTGCTTGGTCCTTCCCTGTGTGGGTCAGGCCAGACCCCACTCCTTCCCTGCCTGACCCCCGGCCTCGCACACCCAGCGGCCAACGGGTGTGTCCGTCTGGCTCTCGAAAAGTGGGTTCAGGGAGGAGAGACCTTTTATGTCCCTGACCAGGGGCTCCCCACACAAACACACCATCTGTGGTGGTCCCGGGTGCTGGTCCTGCCTGCTCTCCCCCCAGACGATTAGGTCAGACCCTCCTGGGGGCCAGCTCCGGGCAGGGAGGCACCGTCCATCAGAGCAGAGCTGGACGCCTGAGCTCACTCTGCACCTGCTGGCAAATCCGCCTCGGGCACATCCGGGGCCCTGCTGGGCTGGAGGGGACGTTTTCGAAGAGCCAAACAGGAAGTCTCTTGCTCACATGCGTCCACGGAAAGATTATCGACAAAGGTCTGGTCCTGTGAAGTGCTGGGTGTCTCCGGCCCTGCTGGGCAGACTTGACATGAAGATTCTGGTGGAGGACCACGGAGAGCAGTGCCCACACCCACGCCCAGCCTGCCTGTCCACGCGGGGAAGCCCAGGGCAAGGAGTGAGGTCCTGTGGACGTCAGGTCCACCCCAACCACCCTGGACAACTCCTTCTCTGTGGGGCGTCACTGGGCGGGACCGGGTGCCACCCCTGCAGCCCTTACCTGGCCCCCCCCCCCGGTTGGGGACACCAGTACCGTGTGTGGGGCAGGCTGCGAGGATGAGGCTGGTGCCCACGCGCTAGTAGCCCGGAGTGGACTCAGCCCCTGGAACTGAGGAGACAGCGGCAGAGGTCAGCGTGTCTTCTGCCCACGCCGCTACACTCAGTATGACCACGGGCAAGCGCTGCCCTGTCCAGCCAGCTGAGCGGGGTTGGCCCAGGCCCTCGGCCATGGCGCTCATGCTTCAGCAAAAGGCCTTGGCCACGGCAGTGGGGGGGGGGGCCCGGAGTGCCATCTGCGCTGCCCCCCAGGTGCCGGTGACCACGGGGACCCCGAGAGTGGTCGGCCCCAGCCGTGCTGGCCGCCCTCCGCCTTCACCCACCGCCCCGGAGGCTGGGAGGCTGCTTGCAAATGTCCGCGAGAAGAAGCTTATTGTTTTTCCTCTACTTCCTGTGGCTTCAATTAAAACCCCAAACCTTTTGTTCATCTATTAAAACAAACCACAAAAAATGAAAAGAAAGAAAATGCGGGTTCGGGGTTTAGTGTGGCTGCACTTTCTCCCAGGCTGCACAGCATTCACCAGCATGCTAGGGTGGGTTGAATAAATTAAAATGCACACACGCACACACACGCAAACACGCAGGGCGAAGAAACAAAACCCAAGTAAGTGCATAATGACGGCGTCCTAGTCCCTAGCGCGATCCGCCAATGACAACTGGGTGGCAGGATGCCTGACAAGCGGCGCGTGGGCCTGACACCCACCGCAAACCCTTGTCTTCCTCTACAGCTGTTTCTGTAAACACATATGAATAATAGTCCTCTTGTGCCTTAAGCTGAGCAAGCGCTGCTTTTCTTGGAGACCGGCCAGCTGCTAATGGAAGCTCACTCCCCGGCCCGGAGATGTGCTTTTCTTGCCCTCAGCGTGGCCCGCGGCTCCGTCCAAGTTCGACTCTCTCCCTTGGGTGTCCATAGGGGTTAATGGTTTTTCCTCACGAGAGACTGGAAGACTCTCTGGGAAAGGGGAAAAAAAGCAAATGCTACAACAAGTCCAAGTTTCTTTATTGGCTTGCTATTCAGGCCGTGGTTATCAGCACCACCCACACTCCAGACAGTTCTGCAGCCTCAGGTCTCAGGAGAGGCTGAAGGACATGCTGGCCAGGGAGAAGCAGTGGACCTCGCAGTCGACGACTCTGGTCCCAGGGCCAAGGGCCGGGTAAGCCAGGTGGCCGTATGTGCCTGGGCGGCTCGCGTGGGGCGCGGGTGTGTCCACAGCACCCCTGAGCTTCGTGGGGTTACTCTGCTCCTCCGCACAGGTCCGGGAAGGACCCTCCTCGTGGTGACCCTTCCAAGGCCGGCGAGCGTTCTGGGGCTTGGTGAGCTCACTTGCTCCGCCTGGGTACCACAGCCGTGGTTTCCTCTTTCCCCCTCTCTCCAACCTTGTGGAATCAAATGCTGCTCCCAAAAAGGCTAATTTAAAGAGCAAATCCAACCTAAAAAGTAAAAATCAATTCCTCTTTCACATAGGGAACCCAAGGGAATCGGCACTTATGGATCTTGGACATTTCTGTGCTAGTTTTTGAAATATGTCCTAATGGGAAAAGATCAATAGTTTCTCTGGAGGATGAATTAGCGGAGGCTAAGAAGGGGCGTTTGCAGGCCTGGGGCGACAATGGGGGCAGCGTGCATGCGTCTGACCCGCGCCTGGGCCAGTGGGGCCAGCCTGCGGTCACCACGTCCGCTCCTGAAAACAGGGACAGGGCTGGCTTTGCCGTCAGCTCAGAGCTGGAAACACAGATTCAGCCATCCTAGAAACTCGTGGTGGGAAGCGTGCGAGGCGTCCACCGCTCTGGCGTTCTGCTGGCCCACCCTGCCTCAGTTGGCTCATTCTGCTGGTTTCCTGCAGGAAGCTCCGCTGTGCCAGCCGCCCTGCCAGTGTCCCACCTGAGCTTCCCCGGACGTGCTGGCCGGCCCCCAGCCTCCCCCTGCTGTGCCATCCGGCCCTAAAGGGACCGCTGGCCTCTCCGCTCTGGGAGAGGAGGCCGTCCCTCTTCATCCTACTCAGGCCCTTGGAGGAATCGTGAACAAGTGGACACGCAGTGGTCCGATGAAGCGTTCCTTCTGTGGCAGAGGCCACAGCCAGTGGTCAGCATGTCCCATACTGGACGCCCTTGAGGCTGACCAGGGGCGTTTGGAGAGATGGTGGCTCAGGGTGTGTGTGTTTGTGTGTGTGTGTGTGTGTGTGTGTGTGTGTGTGTGTGTGTCCTGAAAGTCCTATGATGCTCTTCTGAAATTAAAAAAAATGTTATTTGATAAAACTGCTTTGAAAGGACTATTTCTAGAAAGGTGCTTACCACATAATTATTCGAGTCTGTTCAGATAGAAAGATGTTCCCACCGTGGCACTTAGAAATGGGGTATCTTTGTCAGTGCCCCCAGTGCACAGCTATGCTGAGTCCCTTCTCTCTCTACCTCTCTATTGCTAGTGGTTCCTAAAACAGACACAGAAAACTGTGAAAGAAAGAACGCTGTGATTTCCTGCGATTGTTTCTTAGTTGTCAGTTTCAAGCAATTTAAATGTTAGCCTTCATCTGCATTTTGTATTTGGAATATTCATTAATTTATAGGTAGTCAATAATATCACTCTAAAGAAAGACCTTCACTTACCAAATATGGCTCTAAATTTGTTTCCAGCACCACAGCCGCTGTGAGCTGCGGTGACGGATTGGACCACAGAACTTTCAGCGACATCATCATCCAGTAGAAGAAACAGACTGAAACCAGGGGACATCTAGGACCATGTAAACTGAGAAGCAGACACAATGAGGATATAGAGAACCTTATATCTCCATGACCACTGAGCATGAAATCATCTGATAGTCTCGGCATTGAAAGAATGCACCGATGGCTTCGTTAACCAAACAGTGACCGCTAACTAAAGCTCGCAAATGCTCCAGTGACTATCAGATCTTCAGCGTATGAATGCCATGCCAGAAGAATTCCACTCCCAGAGATACATCCTAGGGGCAGAATCAGAGATATTTAAACCATGAACAAATGGTGAATCAAGACATTATTAAAAAATAAGAACTTTGAATTATATAATGTTTAACAAACTAGGATTTTTTGTTATAATTTGGATGAGCTATTAAACTAATTTGTAAACAAACCTATACATTGCTATGTGAAAATTGTCCCCAATGTACTGCTTGTTTTAAAACAATTAGAAAACAGGGCCTCCCTGGTGGCTCAACAGGTTAAGTGCAGGACTATAAAACTATCCAGAGCCACTGCAGCACGAGTTCGATACCTAGCCAGGGAGCTTCCCACAGGGCGCAGCAGACCTCTCCTGTCTCCCCGCTGCTCCCCTCAGCCGTGTATTTCAGTAGATGCGCCTGTTCTGTTCCCCACTCTGTCTCTGGTGAGTCCTCTCACCACCCCACACCTCTGGCCTACACCCCAGCTTGTATGCATAAATAAATCTTCTAAAAAATAAAAAAATTAGAAAATAATATTTACAAGTGTTTTAAAGGAAAATTATCATTTTTCATATTTTTATTACTTAAGCAAGTATTATTCAAATTAAGAAGTATCATCACTCCATCATATAAATGATGCATAAAAAGATTTGGCAAACTTCAGCATTGATGTCTGATTAAAAGCTCAGGAAAATAGAAACAGAGGACAAAATTTAGTTGGCAGGTAACATCTACAAAAAGCATATTACTAACTGCATTAGGGTAAAATATGCAGTTTTACCCTACAATCAGGAACAAGGCAAGGATGTCCATTCTCACCACTGCTCTCTCTGTAAGGCCAGAAGTTCTATATCATTGTAATAAATTAGTAAAAGCATGCTATTTAGAAAAGGATAAAGAAAACCATCTCTTCATGCAAATGTCATAAATGTCTGTTTAGAAAATTCCAAGGGTCTATTAAAAAACCTCTCAGAATGAATGAGTTCTGCAAAGATGCAAGATAGAAGATAAACATACAAAAATAAACTGCATTTCTTTATATAACAAGGAACATGTGAAAATCAAAATTTAAAATAACATATACTTTAGTCAAAAAAGAAATATTTAGGTATCAATTCAATAAAGCAGGTGTTATCTGTGCTAAAAGCTAAAATAAACACATAATAAATAGAGAAATAGACTATTCATGTACTGGAAGATTCACCATAGCAAATATGCCAGTTCTTTCAAATTCATATCTAGTTTTAAGAGAATTCTTATCAAAATTCCAACAAGAATTTTATGGATATAGACAAGAGGCGAGCATATTCTAAAATTTACATGGAAAGGCAGCAGAACTACAATAGCTAAAATAATTTTGAAAAGGTAAAGAAGGCAAGAGAATTCATATACCAGCTTTCAAGACTTATTATGGAGTCAAGTGATTAAGATTGTGGTATTATGGCGGCAACTTTCTCAGAGAAATCAGGTGGCACTCAGAGAGGTGGAGAGAGAGAGATTTAATTGTCACACTGGTGGGCCCAGTGGGATAACTCCCAAAAATCTGAGCCCCGAATTACAGGAATGGCAGGTTTTTTATATAGTTTGTATAAGGAAACTTACCTACCCCCTCCATCATAAACTTTATTGTTTAGGAAGAGGGCCAAGGTAACCGTAGCTACTATTGTGGACAAGCAGCACAGCACAGAGACTTTCCCAGAAGCTTTCAGCCCCAGCAAGCGGCAGTATCCAAGCAGTGAACTTAGCAACTTTAGCAACTTTCATTTCCAAGCAGCAAACTTACGAACTTCCTACTTCAGTATGTCTGCAAAGAAATGGACACCAAGTACCACTGTCTAGCCTACAGAACAAAGCGAAGCTCACCAATACCTCCATCTGAGCTCCGGAAAAGGCACAAACTCAATTCACAGGAGGAAAAGCCCTGATCAACCCTGCTGCCAGCCCTGGGACCCGCCCCCCCACCCAGGTCAAAAGTGACCCTCCCCCCCCCCACCGAACAACCAAATGAGCAGTTGTATTTAATGTGAAATGAAAACTTGGAGAAAATTTATGGGAAAAAAATCTCCTGGATCTAGGGCTAAGCGAAGAATTATTACACTTGTTACTAAAGGTATAATCCATAAAAGGAAAGACCAATAAATTGGCTTCTGTACATTTTTTAAAGTTTTTGCTTTGCAGGGCCTCCTTGGTGGCGCAGCGGTTAAGCACTGTGCTGTGCAGCTATTGGCAGCGGTGATGAGAGTTCCATGCCCTGCCCAGGAGATTCCCAAATGGCGGGGCAGACCTCTCCTGCCTCGCCCGCTGCTCCCCTCAGCAGTGTGTTTCCCTCCATCTGCCTGTGCTGCTCCCCGCTCTGTCTCTGGTGAACCCTCTCACCATCCCACGCCTCTGGCCTGTACCCCAGCTTGTATGCGTAAATAAATAAATCTTTAAAAAAAAAAGTTTTTGCTTTGCAAAAGTTCCTATTAAAAACGATATTTAATTTTTTAAATTAAAATTAATTGCTGGCGCCAGCGAAGTCTCAGCTGATCAGGGACTTCAGTCCAGGAAGACCAGACAGGCTGGAAAATCAACACTCAAGTAAACGCAGGGATCTTCTCTTCCAGGGAGGTCTCCGACTGAGAGGGCCGCGGCTCTGAGGGTCAGCCCGGCAAGGCCAGCCGGGGGGGGGCTGTAAAGCAGTGCGGAGGGTTGGGGTTGGCCCTGCGGGCGAGGCCAGGCAGCCCCAGGCCGGAGTCCCTTGGCCGGCTCCTGGCCTCGCTGCGGGACTGCGGGGATGTCTGGGCGGAGGCCTTCAGGAGGGCCCTCGGGAGGCCAGGCGGCACGGGGTGACGATCTCTCGCGGAGTCGCGGTGTGGAGGGGCCTCCGGGAACAAGCAGCGGACCCCGCGGGGCGTTTAGCAGGCTGACCCGATTACCGGCACGGGCCGCCTGGGGTCTCGGGAACAAGCCGAAACAGGCGGCCAGGAGACAGCGGGGCCCCGCCAGGGGGTTCACTGCCGGGCTCTCTGCGGCCGGAACCTGTGGGGTGGAGATGTCTAAAGCCACGGTCTGGGCCGCGGGGTCCACGGTGCGGGCGCTCGGCCTGGCTGACCGCGGAGCCTGTGGCAGCGTCTGCCGCAGGGAAAGCTGCGGGGTGACCTGGCGGGGAGGGTCACCTGACTTTGAGGGGCCCCTCCGTGCAGGTGGGTGGACAGCAGGGAAGCAGCCGGGGGCCACCGGGCAGCCTGCACCTGGCGGGGCGCGGGGTGGGGGAGGGGGCGGCAACGTCGAGGCCGGACTGGGCAGGAGGAGCTGCACGCAGGACCCACCCGGCTCGGCGGGCAGGGAAGTGGGGCGGGGCGGGGGAGGAAGGTCCACGCCATCCAGACCGGACGCTCAGAGCGGACCGGTCCTGGAGAAGAGCGAAACCCTCCCCGGAATACGGCTTCTTACGACGACGGGAGCCCCAGCTTAACAGACGGCTCTCTGCGCCCCGTGCTGGTCCTCCTCTCGGCTCCCCTGCCCCAGCAAGCGGGCGTCCCTGGTCGAACATGGGACGCCTTTGTGGGTCTCCTGCAGATGGACACGATCCCCAGTAACACGCCGTCTCATTTTCCAGCCTTTCGGTAAACAGGCCCCGGCTCTCCGCCTCCCCGTGGGGTGGGCGGGGACAGTGGGTGCCTTCCTGCGTTGGTGGCTCGTCCATCTGCCCTGGACGCGTCACGCAAGGACGCCGACCCCCGGCGCTGCAGCCCGGCGCTGCCCCTGCGGACCAGGTGGGTGGTGCCACCTGCGCTAACCCACCTCTCAGCTGCCTGTTTGCATTTCCCCCATTTTTCACCTGAATTTTCAAGCGTGGTCACTCGTAGCTCTGTATAAATTCTGGGGTTCAAGCCTTTGCCCCCCCACTCCTGGCGCGTGGCTTCCTGTGGTTGGGCTTGTCTTTTCCAGCCTCCTTTCCAGTGTCTTTGGCTGATTCTAAGTCCTTCATTTTCTGTCAGTGAAGTTCTCATTCTCTTTCTCTCTGGGCGAATGAGAAGTCTCTCATTCTCTCATTCTACAGATTATTTGCATCTTGGTCATCTCCAATACCCGGTATGGGAAGTTTCCTTGGAAAGGTCTAGTGTTTACCTTTGGCTTTGGGGGTCAGCGGAGATCCAGCCCGTTTACCTGGGGGAGCCCCTCTCCTCCTGCCTCTGCAGACCTCCCTTTTCCTCCTGGGTGCGCTGTATGGACTTCTTCTATGAGAGCTTCAGACACCTTTGGATCTTTATTAATGCAAACACATTTTAAGATTGACTTGTCAAGTGTTCCCAAAAGATGGGATTTTAATCTGAATTGCATTGACTCTATTAAAATGCCTGAGAAAAAATGAATTCTTTATGATTTAGTTCTTTATGATTTTTTTCTTATGATAAGCCTCTCCATTTATTAGTCTTTTAGAATGCTGTTCAATTAAATTCTATGGGTTGTTATATTAGAGTATTGTCTTTTATTGTGCTTTTTCTTATGTATTTTATTATTTTATCACCATTGTATATGGCAATTACCTTTTCTATTTGCTTTTGTAGAATATACTGACAATCATGTTAGTGCTATTCTGCTATTATTGTTAAACTATATTGCTGATTTCACTAAGTAATACTTAGAACTTTTTGTTTTTAGGGGGTAAGCAACATGAGGTTTTTTTTTTTTTTTTTTCTCTTTCAATACTATAATTTTATTTATTTTCTTATCCTATTGCAATGGAAAAAGCCCTGGTAAATTTTGAGTAAAAGACCTGGTAGTTACACTCATTTTGTCATCTCCAATTCTAAAGGGAATAATTTTTTTTCTGGTGATTTTTCACTACTACAAACTTTTAAAAATCCTCTATCATCAACTTATGAGATTTTCTTATACTCCTAGTTTCTTATGTCCTTTATTAAGCATCAAGGGTGTGAGTTTCACCGCTGTGTCTGCTCTCATTATCATTATGGAGCTTGCTTTTGGCTTCTTCCGTGACAATCTATGGACTTAGTGAGTGACACACCTTCTCTTCCAGAACCCAAGGGACAGTCGTGGCATAAACTCACTCTCACTGTAATCTTTTAAACATATTGCCAGAGTGGATTTTCTAATTATTTCTTAGAATAATCTCTTTTATGAGAAAAAGTTGACCACTTTTCAGCTGGGTTCCTTATCTTGTATTCTTGTCTTTGATTTATATGTATCTGATTTTGCTTGCACCATTAATTTTAGCTTCAAAAAAAAAAAAGACTCTGGAAATGACCCCTCATTTTTCTTTCCTTGAAAGACTATGTAAGTTTGGGGAATGATCTCTCTGATAGAACTAATTTATGAAGCTATTTTATCCTGCTGTTCCTTGATGGAAAGAATTTAAACTATTAATTCAATTCTTGCATCATCATCGGACTTCCCAAGTGTCTTATTTTCTCCCCAGACAGTTTTGACAGGTTGTGCATCCTAAAGAAATTTCTTCTTCATCTCATTGTTGGATGAAGTGTCGTGTCATTAACTTCTGACCTTATTTCATTTCTGTTCCCTTTGGGTTTATTCAGAAGGTCCTTTTATAACATTCTTTGTTGAATGCAAGTCTTAAAAGTGGTATTTTAATTGCTATTCAGTTCTAAGTGCTTTCTCTTCTCCACCCTAATCCTCCCTTGACTAACAGCCTCTCAGAGAGAGAGAGAGAGAGAGAGAGAGAGAGAGAGTGTGTGTGTGTGTGTGTGTGTGTGTGTATGGGGGGGTTCCCAAGCTCACTTCTGCTCCATCAGCACCTTGCACTGCTTCTGGCCTTGGAGGATTTCCCATTTTAGTCATTCACTTGCTTTCTTTTTAATTTTACACATTTTTTTTAGGTTTTCTTAGATATACAACTTACCATATTGCTGAAAATTAAAAATTGTTAGACTCTCCACAAAGTCAACCCTATTTTTGGCAAACAGCTGTGTGCTACAGCTCTTTACAGTCTTATTAGCTATAAGCAGACAAGCCTGGTAGGCACAGGGGCCCGGTGTGCACATCCAGAGCCTGGCAGAGAGAGCCTGGACAGGTGTCCACACGGAGGTCCTAGACTTCGAGAACAAAGGAGCCTCGGGTGCACGGTTTGGCCTGAGAAAGTTCCCACGCCCAGCTGCCGGCTGGGGAGGCAGAGCTGGCTGGCGGGGCTGCCAGGTGGCCAGAGAGGCAGGTGGTGGCGTTGCGGATGTAAATGCATATGTCTTAGATGCATCTGTCTAAGGAGTCTGAGTGACCTTCAAGAACCGCAGGAGCCAGCTGTGCACACCGCGGCAGACAGGTGAGAGGAGGCAAGCTCGGCACGGCTAGCAAGGGGCGCCCGACGAGGGTGGGGAGTGAGGGGTGGCACTCAGAGGACACAGTGAATGTCGTGCTGGGTGTTAAACTGCCTCTGAGGCATTTATTTATTGTGGATTGGGGGCGAAATTGAACATGGACTAATATGGTTATTTTTTTTATTTTTTTCAAAGATTTATTTATTTATGCACACAAGCTGGGGTACAGACCAGAGGCGTGGGGTGGCGAGAGGGTTCAGCGGAGACAGTGTGGGGAGCAGAACAGGTGGATCCACTGAAATCCACTGCTGAGGGGAGCAGCGGGGAGACAGGAGGGGTCTGCTGTGCCCTGTGGGAAGCTCCCTGGGCAGGGATCGAACTCGAGCTGCAGTGGCTGCGGACAGCTTCATAGTGCTGAGACTCAACCCCTGCGCCCCCAGGGAGGCCCAAGATGCGTTATTTAAGAGTTCATAGGATTTCAAGGTGGTTCAAGCTACAGAAGACTGAGTGTAGTTGGGACCGGCGAGACACAGAGCAGTGGGCGCACAGCAGAGGAGAGTGTTAGGGGAGGGACTCGCCCTCCTCCTTAGCATGCTGTGGGGGAGAAGAGGCGGGGTGGGGTCTCTCCAGACCAGGGGTGCGGCCCAGAATGTGTGGGTGAGTCTCATGGCCCAGCTCCTCTGCACACTGCACAGCAGGTCACTTTCCGAAGCTGAGGGAAGAGGAAGAGGGTCCAGCGTCTGCTGGGAGCTGGGAGTGCTGAGGCTGCTCTGGGCGGCAGTGCGGGTGGCTGGCCCCACGGCCCCGCACTCTCGGCCGGGCCAAGATGGGCCTCGGCATCGTCGCTGGTTCCACCCCGCGGCCACCGGGTGGGCACGAGGACAGACCCTGGGAAACTAATAGAGAGTTGGCGTTTGCTCTGTGAGAATGTGATTAAAGGTGGGCACAGGCGGCCAGGGCACCAGCGAGTGACCACAGCGACAGGTAGGGGCTGCGCGGAGCTGACCGCCGGGGGAAGAACCGGGAGGGTTTGAGCCAGAAAACCTGGTGTAGAAAAAGAGCAGAGGAGTGGGGGAAGGGCCATCGATGTGGAAACTGCATGTTTTTCCACCCTGGGGCAGTCCGAGAGCGCTTCCCGGATAACATCCGAGGAGCCACAGACTAAGGCCCTACCCCGAGGACCCCGCCAGGCCCCGAGAGACCAGCCCTGAGCCCGCGTCCTGTGCGGTCTGACCTCGGCCCCGCTGTCAGTCGGGAAGGCCAGTCCGCAGGGCCCGGGGGCACGGGAGGCCGAGCTGGCCCCCAGCGAGGGGACGGAGGGCTGCCCACTCTTGCCCTTCTTTGCCACCACCTGGGGGTGTCCAGCGGCTTGGCACGTGCCTCCGAGATGCCCACTGTCCCTCGTCCACGACCCTCGCGAACAGCACCTCTGCGGCTCCTCGGCTGGATGCAGCGCGGGCCTCCCCACAGTGGGGCCGGAGGGGCGCCCTTTCAAACGCCCCAGGCAGGCCGACAGCCCAGGGCCGTCCACACAGGGACACCAGGCGCCGGCGGGGTCGGCTGCCTGGCCTGGCACCCTGTGTCCAGGGAGCCCTTGTCGATTTGCCCAGGAAAGCGTCCTTTGTAAGGAGAGGTCCCAGCACTTGGGTAGGTCACCCCATCCACCCTGAAAGCACCCCGTTTCCACATCCCCTTCACAAGGGAGCGCCTTCCACGGGCTCTCAAGAGGGTATCCCAGGAGGTGGAGGCCCCGCGAGGAAGTGGGGGGTACGTGGTGGGGGGTGCCAGGTGGAGGTGGGCACGGGGGAGGGACCTGCCAGGCAGAGGTGGGACAGAGGGGGACCTTTGGGAGGGCGCAGGGCAGAGGTGGGAGCAGATGGGGGAGCGGGGGGCACCGGGTGGAGGTGGGGGCTGGGTTGGGGTGGCAGCCAGGGCTTCTGTGGAGCCGGTGTCCACCAAGTGCCCCCCTCTGGAGTTTAATCAGGTGCCATTCTGGCCGGGAAAGGACAGGGGCCCTGCGCAGCCAGACGCCCCTGGACCAGCAGCAAGGGTGCTGGGCCCCCCAGAATGAGCCGGCCACACCCCGGGGCAGGAGGCAGCGCGGGGGCAGTGCTCACTTGGGGAGAGAGACCGGCTGCTGGACTCCCATCTGGCCCGTGGCGTGCCTCCTGGGCCCAGGGCACAGCGCTCTCTCATCAAAAAGCAGAATTCCGTGCAGGGCCCAAGCGCCCGCCCTTGGCTAAGTGGAGCTGCGCCGGCAGGGCAGGAGGCCCTCAGGGAGGAGGCCCATGGGGGTGGTCCAGGCCAGGAGGGGCCAGAACAACCGCAGGGGAGCTTATCTCCCTGCCAGCGGAGGGCAGCCGCCGGAGGTCAAGGTCGGGAGGAGGTCGCGGGAGCCGGCTGCGGTCCGGTGCGCGGCCTTCAATCTCCCCGGCCGGATAGAGATCTTCAGGGCTCGGCCACTCCGGCCTCTTCACCACACAATCAACTGACAAGCACAAGTAATTTCTCCCTGTGATCCCTTCAGCGATATCCTGCAAGGAGAAAATAAAAAGGAAGAAAAAACAGCATCCAATGAAAGCCCCTCCGTGCGCTGCCGAGAAGGCTGGGGACGTCAGTGCACACACTCTAAACGCGTCCAGCCACCATTCCCTTCCTCATAGATGTTATTTATTTATTCTTTCAAATTCTCGAAAGCATTCGTGCCCCCAAACTGCACTTGTGTGGTCCGTTAATCTTTTCTGTTTCACTTTTATGGCATAGAACGAAAAATGAACGGAGGCCTCCTCACGCTTCAGCTCCGAAATCTCCAGCCATTTAGCATTGACCGATAAATTAATGAACAAAACTAGATAAATTAGCCAAAGAATATCCTCTCTGGTGGAGATTTGTGCTTTGAGCCACCTGTTTTAATTTTTTCTTTCCTGTAAGTTGAGATGGTTCAGTCAGGGATCTGAGGTGGTGCCGGCAGAGGGAGCCCTGGCGACACCCGCCCCTGCCTGCCTGTTCCCCAGGCAATCTCCAGGCAGGGAGGAGTGGGGGTCCCTGACGTTCAGACTCTGGGGTGCTGTAGGAAGGGAGAGCAATCAGTACAGAGCGTGTCTTCTTTTTGTCTCTGACCCTCCTTGGCCTGAAATAATTTTGAGACATGGCACAGTCCAGGCACTTTCAGTCCAGCAGTGTCACCAGGGCACCTGCTGGCACTGAGAGCAGGACCTTGTAGCCCTGGGCATCTTCCCCAGCAGCCCAGGGGCCGGCGCCCCCGCCTGCTATGTGTCTGGGAATTGGGCACTGGCTGAGAGGGCTGACTTCTGCCTGCTGCCTGCTGCCCGGGTCCCGTCTGCCCCCCAGGCCCGACGGCTGCACGCGCAGCCGGGGAAGTTCGGTCTCACTGAGTTCCCACCTATCCAGAGACAGTAGGTGCCCCTGCCCCAGCCTCCACCCCAAAACACAGTCTGCGGGAGGGTGAGGGGCGTCGTCTGGGAGCCGAACCGCGCATGAGCTTGAGAAGCAGCCTGTGGTGACCTGATGGTTTCACTCATTCACCGGAAGACCCCTAAATGACTTTGCCAAGACGGGGTTTGGTGTTTCCCTCCTGTTTGCACAGGAACACACGTGTCCAGCTTCCTCAGCTCCGTGGTCACTTCCACGCCCAGTGGGTCCTGTTGCTAATCAGAGCCTCAGAGGGCCTGGCTGCAGGGAGAGGCCAGCCGACCCAAGACGTAAGGGGCTGGCAGAGGGCTCCCTTAGCATGAAAGGACAACACGCTTGTACAGCAACAACATCGGTAATAAAGGAAATGTGCGGACAGAGAAGGGTCGGCCCAGAAAGTCTCATCTCCTGAAGTGCCTTTAAAATGAGAATAAATGAGGGCCTCCCTGGGGCTCAAGGGGTTAAGCGCAGCACTATGAAGCTGTCCGCAGCCACTGCAGCTCGAGTTCGATCCCCGGCCAGGGAGCTTCCCACAGGGCGCAGCAGACCTCTCCTGTCTCCCCGCTGCTCCCCTCAGCAGTGGATTTCAGTGGATCCACCTGTTCTGCTCCCCACTCTGTCTCTGGGGAATCCTCTCACCCCCACACCTCTGGCCTGCACCCCAGCTTGTATGCATAAATAAATAAATCATTAAAAAATAAATAAATAAAATGAGGGTAAATGTTAGGGAAAATTAAAGCTATGGATTAAGATTTCTAGCTCCCGGGGTCAGAGCAGAAGGAAAATCGGGCTTCATGGGCCGCAAGGACGCGAAGACTCCTGAGGAATGAGGCTTCGTCTGTTGACAGAATAATGACTCTTCATTGTCACGGGACAAAGTCTCCCGGCTTGCGTTTTATAACACACAAAAACACGAATAAACGGGCTGCCCGACAACATGTGCATATCTCAGAGAACCAGTCACAAGTGCGTGACGGTTTAATGATCAGACACAACAGGTCTTATTTTTCATCTCATTAAGCAGCGGCTCGGGGGCGCTCCAGCACCCAAGGGTGCCGCGGAGCACGGCCTCCGAGCACTGGTGAGGGAGAGGCATGCCGCCTGGGCGAAGGGGCCGGCCGATGGACACAGAGGCGCGTAGGACGGCCTTGGGCTGCTGGCCGGGGAGAGCAGCGTCCCCCACAGAAGCCCTAGAGAGGCTCAAGGTGTAAAAATTCCAAAGGGAGCTGCCTCGCTCGGCCCGTGCCATCTCCCTGAGAGTGAGGAGGAACCAGGCAGGCTGAGGTCCTACAGCCAGACAGGCCGCCCGACGCTCAGCCACCCTGGCTCCTGCCGATGAACGGGCACCTCCTGCCAACAGCTTTAACACGGCGGCCTGTCCCGGCCGACCTGGGCGTCGGAGGGTCATGTGGACACAGAGGCGGGACCCCATGTGTTTTGGTTGGGGACAGACTCATGGGTGGTGAGCTGGAGGGTGGCGCCCAGCGCGGCCAGGGAAAGGGCCCAGGGCGGGCAGCGAGGCAGGGGTCAGCGGTCAGCCGGGTTGTGTCCTGAGCAGCCCCTCCGCTCCCCAAATGTGTGTATTCTATTTTGGGCTCTCATAAGCTAATCAACAATCCTTTCTTGTTTCCAACCAAACCGGAGCCCTGACCAACAGCTCCCGGAAGAGCTTGAAAAGGGCTTTTGTTGGGCCATGTTGGAAGCCGTGAATATGAATAAAGAAATTGCACATAAGTAAAAACAGGGTCATTGATATTTCTCAGGAGGATAAGGTGGTATTTCTGCCAATGGTCTCTGATTAGTGGCTTCATTGTTACACGTTTATTAACTCAGATGAAATCAATATATTCTCCAGGACCCTCGGGTGCTCTGGGCCATTGTTCAGCGGGCGCCATTGTGTTCCTATCAGGGCAGAGCGGGGCATCTTCTAGTGTAACATTCAGCTGAGATGGATCAAATTACCTTTTATTTAAAAAAAAATCAAAATTTCCCTTTTGGACACTTGGTGAATGGCAGGCTTGACCTTTCCCGGTTTGTTTTCTGGCTCATTGTGCGCCGGACCCCGCTGGCAACGGAGAGCGCATTTCCTTTTTGTTCTCACCCCCTAATCTGACCCCTGGATGATCAGGCCGAGACAATGCGGGTGCAGAGGCCCCGGTGCTGCCGAGGAGCTGGGACCTGCCGTCAGGCTGACCCCGCGGACGCTCTGCCTACTTGCTCCCGGCCCGTGCCCTCGTCCGGGTGTCACCCGCACCTCCTCCCATGGCGGCGACCGCACCTGTCCCGTTGTGCCAGGGAAGGAGGCACATTCGCTTGCTGCTCTCATTTTGCCTTCCAACGTCTATTTCTTTCCAGCGTTGACCTCTGGGCTCCACGGAGGCACAAGGGGGCGTGGGAACCCCTTAGTACGTGTTTTACACCTTGGTTTTAACACGCGTTTGTTTGCAGGGGCAGGGAGCTCGGCGCTCGCTGCGCACCTGCCTCCTTCCCTCCCCGCTGTGTGCACATCATCCCCCACTGAGGTTTCAGCAGGCAGCGTGGAGACACCGACTGGCTCGTGCGCTTTCCCGTGAGACGCTGCTCTGGCTTGATTATAGCGATTCTTGTAAAAGGTTTTGAATGAAAAAACGCTGGGGATGGCATCGTTTTGCATGCGGGTCGGGGATGGTCTGCGGCGACTTCCAGATTCCCTCTCGCGATGGGCTGTAATCAGCACAGTGTGGACTTCATGTCCTCCAGGCGCGTGCGGCAGGCTCCCGTGGAAATTTGTTGACGCTGTGAATGATAAATGTCAGCAAGTTCCAAATAGCTAAGTAAGCCGGTGGGGAACCAGCACGCAGGACCGACACGGTTCCTGGGGCAGTGGGCGCTGGTGCGGGCGGGACCGTGTGTACCCCTGCGGGCGGCGTCCTTACCTGGAGGGTAGGGCGGGACCGGCCATCTCGCTGCCCCATCACAGTGTCTCGGACAGGGCAGGCTCTCTGAGGCCACCTCTTTCACTTCTAATCCACACCAGGATGCCAGTGCGAAGGGATCAGCCGAGCCGCAGCCTTTTGGAAACAGCCGAGACCAGGTGCAGCTCTGCTGACGCTGACCGCTGCTCTCCCCACTCCCCAGCGCCCTTGGGGGGGCCCTGGCAACACACAGCACAATGGGGTCACCAGGGCATCGTGCACAGCACTAGAAGTTGCTTTTACAAGTGGCACGCTCGTTCAGTTTTGTGCCATGTGCTAATCTGTGTTAACACAGCGACATTGTCTTTGTTTCAGTTTTCAAGTAGTAGTTGTCTCTCTTTTTTTAAAGATTTATTTATTTACGCACACAAGAGCTGGGATGTAGGTCACAGGTGGGTGTGTGTTGGGGGTGTGTGAGAGGATTCCCCAGAGACAGAGTGGGGAGCAGAACAGGTGGAGCCACTGAAATCCACTGCTGAGGGAGCAGCCGTGAGACAGGAGAGGTCTGTTGCGCCCTGTGGGAAGCTCCCTGGCCAGGGACAGGTGGCTGTGGACAGCTTCATAGGCTGAGACTCAACCCCTGTGCCCCCAAGGAAGCCCCACAAATTGTAGTTCTCTTTAGACTGTGATCCAGTGAGTTTCCCTACCCCTGCAGGGGATGCTGAGGAAACCGAGGCCACAACTCTGCGAAGACGGCTTCAAAGGTCTTAACAAGGTGGAATGTGGAGACCTCAAAATCAGATAAAGCAATAGAATTCATTTAAAAAAAATACACTTGAGAAACCATTTCCTTCTGAGGCTCTGATCTCGCTCCCAGGTCCATACACACAGGAAGAGCCACGCTTGGTGACGTCATCAAACCACCCAAGCAGCCGTTTGGAAGCATCTGGTCACAGGAGCTGCTCTGTGAAAAGCCCAAGCGGTTGGGGAGGGCAGTGGAGAGCACCCCAACTCGAGTCCCAGATGCACAGCACCCAGCCCCCCGGCTGCGGTGCACAGGCAGATGGGAGGCTGCTCCTGCGGCCAGGGAGCACAGGAAGGGGTCCCGGTATGTCCTCGTGCTAAGGCACAGCCGTCGGAAACGAGCCAGCCCTGGCCTCTAACTTTTACACAGTAATGAAAAATGTATTTCTTTTAAACGTAAAATTTAGGACCAGTTAGAAAGAAGAGACTTAAAAAACAGGCATTTTGAAATTGTATTTATATTTGTATTGAAAACACTGTCATGCTCTTGCTTGATGCCATCACACACACATGCAGCTCTGTCTGAGGCGGAGAGTGAATGCCATGAGATGTACGCTGCAGGATGGATTATTCGGCCCGTCAGCAATTGTGGTAGAATTAGAATCTGAGTCAATCAATGATTCAGTAATATATATCACTAGCTAGTGGCACAATCTAATCAAATTTCAGATTTTGGGGACCCCGCTCCAGAAACGGCCTCTGTGACCTGTCATTCTGCAGAGGAAGCTTTCTTCCTTCACCCGACCCTGTCCTACCCACTCCACTTGCATTCATAGTCCTCTGTGGTCTCTGGAAATCTCTTCTTGTTGGAGCTATGCAGCCAGAAGTTTGCTGTTATTACAGTTACAAATATTCTGTGTCCTTCACTTTTACAAAAGACAAATGGTTCTTTTTTTTTTTTTTTAAAGATTTATTTATTTATACATACAAGCTGGGGTACAGGCCAGAGGCGTGGGGCGGTGAGAGGATTCACCAGAGACAGAGTGGGGAGCAGCACAGGCAGATCAGAAACACACTGCTGAGGGGAGCAGCGGGCGAGGCAGGAGAGGTCTGCCGCGCCATGTGGGATTCTCCCCGGCCGGGTGTCGAACTCACATCACGCGCTGCCGACAGCTCCACAGCGCAGTGCTCAACCACTGTGCCACCAGGGAGGCCCAAGACAAATAATTTTTAAAATGGGATGGCTTGTCACTGTTTTTCCCTGTTCTTGACTATCGTTCTCTCCCATTCCCTGGTAAGCTGGGAGGCGTGAGGAGCCATGGCCTCCCGCCTTCCAGCCAGCGACGGGCCGGGACGTGGTAGAATCTGCTCAACTCCTTGGACTTGTTCCTTATGTCCAGTTTAATCATCGTGTGACTCCCAACTGATCTGGGTTATGCCACTTAAAATGCCAACTGAATACCAGATAGATCCCTGACTTACATGTTACTGAAAATAGAAAATTATGCATATATTCATTTGTTCATTAAATATTTAATTGGCATTATTCTTTTCATGCCTGTGTCTAAAGATAAAGGTGGCTTTGGGAATAAGACAGCAGGTTTCCTGCTCCAGTGGGGCCTGCTAGGAAGTCGCTGCTAGGATATTTGGCCCTCAGGGGTCAGTGCAGCAGAGGAGGGCATATTTGAGAGAATGTTCTGGAATTAGCACCATTACCAATTTTCTTGTAATTAACAAAAATCTCATTTTAATTATCTTTGTCATTCTTTCAATTCTTTCCTGTGACGGGGAGTAGTTTTAATTTAAAAAAATCTGCTAATAGAAATTAAGATTTTCAGAGAGTTTTTTTGCCACCTGTCTCCGATCTTCCTTATCTGCTAATTTGAAGAAGAGAGATTATTATCATTAAACTATTTTAAAATCCATCCGGCAAGTATGAATAATGTGTTTCTGAACAGCAGCATATGATTATTTTCATATTTTAATTGGGGTATTTATTAAATAGATCTCAATACTGGTAACTATTGAGAACTCTATCTACTTTTCAATTAAACTGAAAACCCACAGAATTTCTCTTCAACAGTGGCTTGTAACTTCCATCACTATCTAT
>PVIJ01019453.1:0-23579 GCA_004024925.1 Scalopus aquaticus
GCTGTATGGCGATTCCTCAGACTGCTAAACATGGAGCTTCCATAAGACCCAGCAATCCCACTTTTGGGAATTTACCCAAAGGATACAAAAACACTAATCCGAAAGGATACATGCACCCGTATGTTCATTGCGGCACTGTTCACAATAGCAAAGGTATGGAAGCAACCCAGATGTCCAAAAATAGATGATTGGATCAAGATGTGGTACATATACACAATGGAATACTATTCAGCATGGAAAGAAGATAAACACATGCAATTTGCAGCGACATGGATGGAATTAGAGGGAATCATACTCAGTGAAATAAGCCAGAAAGAAAATGAAAAATATCGAATGGTTTCACTTATAACAGGACTATAGGGAGGTCGGGTGGGAGAGAGACAATGAGGGGGGGAGGGAGGCGGAGGGAGGGAAGGGAAAGGGCACAAAATGGAATAGAAAAGAACACAAGGGACCATGAAGATGGATCACGGGTGAATTGGTGGTGGGCTACCCAAGGGGAATACATAATGTAAAAGACATAAATAACAATAAAAATATATATTATAAAAAAAGTTGCAACTTCTTGTTCATTAATTTTGTCATCTACTAGTGCTTGTTGCCAAATAAGCAATAGTAGTCACCAAACTTAATTCCATTCATTAAGTTAACTTCTTTCTTTAATATTTGGAAAATATCATTCTTTGATTCCAACTGGGAAACACAGTATTCAATTCTGAAAGAAATGTTCTGAGGAAGCCTAGTTTGGGAGTCACCACTATGAAAAGTCTAACAATTCATCCATCATATCCACTCTGTGAGTGCCCAACCAAGCCTTCTGAATGATGTGGAAGCCAGATAGTGATTAAAACAAGCTATATCCCATTTGCTTGGATCCCCAGAAGGAACTCTTAATAAAAAGATAGGTCCTGGGCCTCCATGGTGGCGCAGGGGTTAAAGTCTCAGAGCTATCAACTATCGCCAGCCAGTGCAGGATGAGTTCACTCCCCAGCCAGTGAGCTAACTTACATGGCGCAGCAGACCTCTCCTTCTCGCCCGCTGCTCCCCTCAGCAGTGTATTTCAGTATTTACTCCTGTTCTTCTCCCTATTAGTCTCTGGTGAATCTTCTCACCACCACCCCTTCCTGCACCTCTGGCCTACACCCCAGTCCTTATAATCATAAATAAAAATAAGTCATTAAAAAAAAAAAATCGGTCCTAAGTCCCAGGCTCAAATCCTAGCAATGACCTATGTTGTGGTCTGAAGGTGTTGACCAAGGCGTCCCATGACCACCTGAGATAATACCCTCAATGGAAAATCTCTTTTCTTATAAGAAAGCGGTTTTCCAACCATGGGGGAGGCTTAGCTTTAAAGAGGGGAATAAAATAACCTCACTTAAGTACTTCTTTGTACCCAGAAGTGAAAAAACACAAAAGACTTACTATAGCATTTTAAGGTTGAAACCATTCTATTTTAAAGTTTATGTACCAGTGTTTGGGGTGGAATTGTGTTCCCTAAAATTCATATGTTTAAGTTAAAATGCCTGGTACCTCAGAATGTGTCCTTATTGGGAAGTAGAGTTGAAGGTCTCATCAGCGGAATGAAGATGAGGTCAGGCTGGTGAAAGTGGGCCCTTAATCCAATATGACTTGTGTCCTCATAAAAAGAGTAACACCTTGATCTGATTTCTAGGCTCTAGAACTGAGACAACCATCCATGAACTAACCACCTAGTTCATGATACTTTCTTTTGAAGCCTGGGCAAATGAATTCAATAGGTTATGTACCTATGGCCTCTTGGCTCCTATCCTCTTTTCTGCTCTGTGATGTTGAGGCTCTGGTATCAATGTTCTTTATCATAGTAAAAAGACAACTAAACTAAAGCAAAAGTATCAATCAACAAAGAACTACTAGCTAAGTCATTTTACACACACACGTTAAAAACTCTAAGTAGCTGATAAAATAATGTAGTTTTATATTTATTTACATGGCAACACACCCATATCACAGGTTTTATGTGACAAAAGCAGATTGCCAAACAGCAGCAGTATGAAAAAAAAGTTTGAAAAATAATTTCAATTATTTAATAATAAATAATGACAAACAGTATTTCTGGGTGGTAAGAATTCCCAGTGATTGGACAAAGTGCCAACAAAGTGTCTTGCTAATAATAGTCACTAAAATACTTATGGAATTCTGTTTTGATGTCAACATGTACATGTTTATGAGAGCCAAATACATAAACCAGCTGAAATTTTCAAATATTTAGAAAATAGTATTCAGTTTGCATTTATATTATCTAATCCAAATTTAGAAAGCTATGCATTCTTTGATTTTTTCTCTTTTCTATTATGTCTATCACTTTTACTTTTTTCAAGGTTACTCATATTTATTCAACAGCAAAAACATAATTAGCTCATTTATATGCTAGTTCTTTATAAATGTTTGAGCTTAATGGGATTTTAAAAAAAGTCAAACAAAGGACAGGAGAAGACCAGAGAGCAGTTCCTGTAGCTTGTAGTCAAAACTGCCTTCAATATTTTACCTTTTGTTTATCTACTGCTTAAACAGCTAAAAGCCTATCTGCAGCTTGCAAAGAAACAAAGAACAATGGAATTATCTCCTTAGAAACAAACTATCCTGCAATGGAAGAAACATCCTCTCCCAGGGCAGTGGACAATGGAATCTATAAAAGAGATAATGACTCCCAAAACCAAATGATAAAGCGAAATCAAAGTGTAGCCAGTGCTTTCCCTCCTGTCCTGGGGATCACCTGCTCCCAGGCCCCCTCTTCACAGTCCCACAATGCTCCAGAGCAGGCAAGAGCAGCTGCTTCCTGGAAAAAGACCCCCGCCTACTCACGTTAGCTTCATCCTCTCTCCTTAGTAAGAGCTCCCTCACATACTCCAAGTGTGTACTAGAAATCTAAAAATAACATTGCTTGTTGGAATTTAAAGACTCAAAACTAGAAATTTCCCAGGCTCCACTCTACTATAGTGAACGTGCAGAGTTGTGTGGGGTTTTTTTTTTTTTTTTCCTACACTGACAGAAGCTTGGGGAATTGGGACTAAAGGCAATGAGATCAGGGATCCATCTGTTCAGTGCTATCCTCAGGAGGAGCAGTTACAAATACTCTGGAAGTCTCCAAATGCTAAAGGAAAAGTCTTATAGAACACCATGGACACTAACAAAGCATCAGAAAAACATTCAGAAACGGGGAACCACAAGGCAGACAGAATGGCCAGGAGATTGTCCAAGGAACCCATAGCAGCCCAGAACAATCAAGAGGTACCAACTCACAGAATGGGTTTTACCAGCATCCTTTTTCCTGGTGGTGGTTCACTGTGTGAAACCAATTTTGAATGAAAGACTCCATTTTGTCTATAAGCTGCCATGTTGAGACTTCTCAGTGAAAATTAAACCATGGGATTCAACCACCCGATGACTACTCAAAAGTGGAGTCCAACAGTAGATAGTGGCAGCAGGCCCCACATGCAGGTTTCTCCCTGGAGACTTTCACTTACCAGCCAGAGAATAACAAACGTACCTGGGAACCAATCAACAGTGCACAACTGACCTAACCTAAAACCCTCTCCCTATGTGATCTTTTAAAAACCCCCTATGATCTGACCCTACTGACACACACTGCCTCTTGGTCGTAAAGCCAAATCACACTTCTATGTCAAATAAATGATTATATCACAGCCTGATTATTTTTCAAGCCCACAATCACATGGATAGTGAAATATAGCTTTCATTTCATTGTCTTCCCCATCATCATCTACATAATGTTAACTGAGATTTTCTTAATATCTCCTGTGTTTAAAGCACAGGGCCTTTGCCTCAAAGGATCTTTCCTTGAGTAGTTTACAGTCTGGTGGAAAAGGAGAGAAATTATTCAATAAGGTAAGTAAAGAAAAGAAAGAAAAGGCATAAATACTAGAAAGAAAGAAGTAAAACTTTTTTGACCATGTATCTAAAAATCCAGAGGAATTCACCTACAAAGAACTATAACACTAAGAAGGAAAATAAGATCCAAAGTAAGTAGGTAAAAACCAGTTATATTTCTAGCAATCACCTATTGGAAAATGCAATATATTTAAAGTATCATATACAATGGTTTTAAAAAGCAAATACATATTAACAGATTAAACAGTAGATGTGCAAGCCCCTGCACTGGAACATCGCTGACATGATGTAAGATCACCCAAACAAGTGCAGAGACATGCCACGTGCGTGAATTGTCAAGATACTGATGCTCCCAAATCAACCTGCAGAATCAAAAAAGTTCCAGTCAAACTCCCAGCAGGCATGTTTTTGAAAAACTGACACCCTTATTCTGAAATTTAAATGGACACTCAAAGCACCCAACATAGCAAAGACAAAGTAAGAGGGTTTCAACTTCCAGACTTAAAGACTTACAATAAAGCTGCAGGAACGAAGAAAATGGGCAAACCTTGAACTGGTACTTTACAAGAAAAAATAACCAAATAGACAATCATCAATGAAAATGATGTTCAACATCATTACTATTGTGAAATTAATACCACAATGAGATACCACTGGACATATAATAGAATGGGAAAGATATATCAAATGATGGTGAGGATACAGATGAGCTCTCATATTTCCGGTGAGAAGATAAAATGGAATACCTCCTTTGGAAAACTGTTCGGTGGTTTCTATTAATGTTAAGCATTAACAGCAACCATTCCTAGATGCATATGAAAGAGAAAAAAGGATTTGCTCAAGAATATTTACATCTTAATTCATAGTTGTGGAAAATTAAAACAACCTAAGTATCCACCAATTAGAGGATAGTATAACCAAACTGTTACATACTCATGCAATAAAATTCTCCACAGCCATAAAAATGAACAAACTATTGATTAACTCAAAGGTATGAATGAAACGAAAAACAGAGCAAAAGTGGTCAGACACAAATGAGTACATATTGTCTGATGCCGCTGAAGTACATGAAAACTAGTCAGTGTGACAGGAATCAGAACTGGCATTACCTTTGGTAATTGACAGCAGTTATTAACAGGAAAGGAACATAAAGGAAATTTTGGCAATGATGGAAATGATCTGTCTTAACCTGAGTGGTTGTTGCTTAGGAATATGCACATATAAATGTATCAAGTTGTACAATTAAGATTTTTGCATTTACTACATGTAAATGATATCTCACTATAAAGGAAAGGACAGAATTAACTACATGGTAGGAGTAGAAAAGCTCCAGAAAAGGAAAGCATATGAAAAGTTAAGGTGAAATCGCTAGCTGAGATGGTAGTAGAGGACCGGGAAGGGTCATTATCAATAAAGCATTACACATTACATGTCCTTTGAAAGAGGGAAAAGAATTGAATACTAGGAAGTGAAAGGTGAAGGTGAGAGAAGGAAGGGAATACTTCTGGAGGAAAAATTACACGTTGCTATGGTCTAACTGTTTGTTTCCCCAAAATTCACATGTTGAAATCCTAACCCCCACCTCCAGATGACTGTATTGGGAGTTGGGGCTCTGCGAAATGTTTAGGTCAGAAGGGTGAAGCCTTATGATTATTAATATCCTTATTAAGAAGAGACCCCAGAGCTACCCAACCCCTTCTGCCATGTGAGGACACAGTGAGGAGCCCTCTATGCTAAGTGGGTCTCCCCCACAC
Organism: Scalopus aquaticus; assembly: GCA_004024925.1. NCBI lineage: Eukaryota > Metazoa > Chordata > Mammalia > Eulipotyphla > Talpidae > Scalopus > Scalopus aquaticus. The sequence continues at coordinate 5,643 of PVIJ01019453.1, forward strand.
CACTGACTTCTGCTTGCCTCTTACTGGTCAGAATTAAGCCCCAGGCCACCTGCAAGGCCATCCGTAAGGTCAGCCTGAGAGACTGAGTTTTAAACTGGGCTTATTACAGCCCTGAACAGAAGCAGAGTTCTGCCCATAAGAAAGAAGGGGGATATATACCAAGAAGGCAACTAACAACAAGCAAAACCCCTGCAGATATTGCATAAATCTGCATGGTCCAAAAAGCTTTCCTTAGGGCCTCCCCGGTGGCGCAGCAGTTCAGCGCGGCGCTGTGGAGCTGTAGGCAGCAGCGAAGCAAGTTCCACGCCTGGCCGGAGAGATTCCCACATGGGGCGGCAGACCTCTCCTGCCTCGCCCGCTGCTCCCCTCAGCAGTGTATTTCTGATCTGCCTGTTTTGCTCCCACTCTGTCTCTGGTGGACCCTCTCGCCGCCCCACACCTCTGGCCTGTACCCCAGCTTGTATGCATAAATAAATAAATCTTTAAAAAAAAAAAAAAAGCTTTCCTTACATGTTGTCCGGGCAGGATGACACCAGGAGCACAGGTTCTCCATGGAGCTGTGCAAACGGGCCAAAGAGGAGGAGTCCTGGAGCCCTCAGTGGCTTTTTAGGCCTTTAATGGTCTCTTGTAAAGAGCATCCAGGTACAGGGGAAGCAACAGGGCTGGGGGGCCGTGAGACTGGCAGGCCTCCCAGCCTCCGGCGAATCTCCACCCTCTCGGGCTCTCAGGCGTTCTCTCGTGGTCTCTGCTGCACCCCAAACGGTCCTGTGCTCCACGCTCTGTTCTCTGCTCCCTGTTCTGCTCCTTCCCCTGCTGCTGCTTATAAGCCCCGTGCCCGGTCCAGGTGTGCCCACTCACACATGCCCACACCCTACTCCAGGTGCCCACCATCACGCATGCGTGTAGGCCTGCAGAGGTCTATCATTGAGGGGAGAGCAGAAAAAGCTGATGACTCTTTCATTTACCTTACACATGTCTATGGACATTTATATGTCTATTTTATATGTTGTTATTTGTGTATATAATACTATATGATTATGTAAATCTATTAAAACTTAAAAGTATAGTAATTTAGTTACTATACATCTCAAGATTCCCCTTTTCCTCTTTATAGGTCTCCTTTCTGAAAATGTTTGCTCCTTATGCAAATCAAAAATGGAATCTTGATGATAAACTTAAGAGAAGTTTAATGATTTGTATCAAGACTATGAAAAGTTTCCTATATTTTGTCTCATAATTAGAGTTACTAGATTTAACAAATAAAAAATACTGGGTAGGCAGTTAAAGTTGATTTTCCAATAAAATGAACTTTTTTGTGCACAAGTACACACCAAATATTACATGAGAAACAGTCAAAAAAATTTCATGGTTTATCTGAAGCTCACATTTAGTGGGGCATCCTGACCTTACCATATAATCCCCCCTTGGACTTTATCTTGAGGAAAGAACACAAAAAGGAGGATGAGCCTGCAGCAACAGAAGAGTGAAAAACCAGAAACTAAAGAAATGCCCCCAAAAGAAGAGAATAGTAAATAAAGTACAGTTATTCTAACCTATGCAGTAGAACACCAAAAATTAAAACTATTCAATCCTCAAAAAAGTTTGTGTCCACTATCATTAAAAATTTAAAAACACAATTATAGAAAATCAGAGAAAGACCAAAAATTAGGAATTCGGAAGGAAAAAGGTTCTGTTTGTCTGGAAAGATCTGAGCGGTTTTCCTTCCTTCTCAACTTTTGAAATAAATACCTTTATAATCTTTGCAAAATACTCTGTGAGAGAACGCCGGTGAAGAGCCTTCGGTTATCAAGATCAGCTGAGAGACCCTATGGGTTTGCAGATGAAGAAGTCTCATTATCCCAGGAAAGTGATGAACCACCTGCCTTCTAGGTAATTCCTTTGATGACTGTAACTTACCTCCTTGAAAATGGACCTAGGAAGCTGGGAGAAGAGGGATGGAATAAGATTTTAGCAGCCATGTTGCCCTTGCCACATTTCAAGGGCATGAAACTCAACAATCTGAGTGGAAAAGGTGATGTCTATTAGCCATAGTTTATATGTGACAAGTTTATATGTGACAAGCAGAACATCAACCTGACTTGTCCAGGAGTGTATGTCCTCTCACAGCAAGGAGAACTTAGGAAACAAACAGAAATACCTGGATTCACCTAAGAGGCTTCCTGATTGAATAAGTACTCTTTAACAGTATCTTTAAGCATGTCCCTCTAAAGCGAGTAAGCAGGAAACCATAATTACATAAAATGAGTGCATGCCTTCTCTCTTCAAGGATGCAGCTTTAAGCGGTTTTTCTAACGGTGATGAATTTGTATGACTTTTCACCCTCCCGTGCCGGCGACCCACCCACAGCTCACATCTGTGCACCAACCTCCTCCTCTGTCTTCTAAACAGTCTTTCTAACCTACTTAAAATCAACTCCCAAATTCTAACCTCCAGTCCCGACCTCTCCCATGCTCCCGATTTAAACACCTAAGTCTCTGCTTAACATGTCCATGGGGATGTCTAGTAGGCATCTCAAAACCCAACATGTCGAAAACTAATTTAATGTCTCCCCTCAGTCCTGTTCCCCTCAGTCCTGTTCCCTTCCCAGTCATCTCATGTCAGCAAACGACAACTCCTGCAGCTTGTTTGTCTAGGGAAAAAATGAAGCCATCAACCTTGATTTCTCTCTCCTTTTAAAGCCCCAAATCCAACTCACCTGCAAATTCCACACTACCCTAAATGGGGACTTGTCACTAGCTCCAGTGACCCCACCTGATTCCAGCCACCATTACCACTCCCGGGGATTACTGCAATAGCACCCTTGCATCTACTCTTACCCTTTATGCTCTATTTCCGTGTAGCCAGCAGAATGAGCTTTGAAAAATGTGCATCAGATCATATAACTCTCCAACTGAAGATCCTTCCAATGACCTTCTATTTCATGCAGAAAAATTCCAAGCTTCTGACCACACTACAGGTCCCTCTGTGAGGAGCCCCACCTTGCAGACCTCATCGCCCACACTCACCCCCTCATTCAGGATGCTTTGCCACACTGGCTTCGTACTGTTTGTTCTGGTTCAGGGCCTTCACACCTACTGAGAGCTTTGCCTGTAATTCTTTTCCCTCATCTCTCTACATTGCTGGCCCCACTCATCACACAAGACGTTTCAAATGCTCTTGACCACTTTCTTTAAGTGGTACCACATCCCTCTCTTTAGCGCCCCTCTCCCGTGACCTACTTTATTTTGTGCCCATTCACAGTATCCAAAAGTGTACTGTTTGCTGTTCATCTGCCCGCCATCTCGCTAAATGAATTCCCATGAGTCTTAGCGTTCTCAGTCAGGGACAAGTTTCTAGAACTCACATGCCACAAGCATTCCAGATTGCGACCGTACTGAACCTGCGGAGGAAGCTGGCTGAGGGGAGGAGATAGTGAGAGAAGCCAGACAGCTCCCGAGGCTAGAGACCAAGGCTCCAGCGTCTCCTCATGTTCTGCGGCAGCTCCAGGTAGCCTGACTGCACCCAGCGCCTATGCTTGAGAGTAGTCCGTTGCACCCTTTCCTCCTTTTACCCGAGCTGGCGTCAGAGAGCTGTTTCCTGCACGCCGACAATATTAAGTGTCAGCTTAGAGCAGACCGCAAAGCAACCAGCTGCCTTATTTATTCCTTTCCTAACCCTAGCAAAGATAAATCATCCTGAGGGAGGGGAGAGGAGGAAGAGGACACTTGGCACACTTGGCACAACTTGGCTTTCCCCCATTTTACAGGGAGAGAAATAGAGCCAGAGGGATCTGTGACTTTCTCATGACAGCTCTCTAGTCCCTGGCAAAGTTAGAATTTGAAGGTGAAAGGAATAACTCTTCCTCTCATGGAACAATCTTTAAGTCTACCACAAGGAACCCACTCTTTGGATGACAGTCACAATATGATAGCCTTCACCTTCCAAAAAAGAAGGAATATAAACAACTCTGCCACCCAAACCAGATTTTCATTAAATAAGACTTCAAAGTTACAACTGTGCTTTTCTTTAAAAGGTTATGGGCATAACAGCATCAAGGCCTATCTATAGCAACAACTGCTGCTGTTTTAACAGTCCTTTTCTCATGCACCTCCTACAGCTAATCACTTGACAGCTCTCAATGAATATTAACTGCAATGCATAATTAATAAATTGGATTACTTTCCCTTTGCACATCTGAACATACAAGCAGTCTGCCAACATTTCGGGAAATCCCATCATGCCACGAGGCATTAAATCCTATTTAAGGAACTGAGAAATTAAGACACAGGGATAATGGCAAAGTTGCCCAAATATTATAAAGTACTGATTCTTCTGCTTACAATCATTCCTGCCTTGTCAAATAATAGGAAAGACCTGATTGCAAATACATAGCCATTTCACCACACTTCTCAAGCCTTTTTAATAAAAATAGATCCCTGCTGCCACCCACCTCCTTTAAAAAAAAAAAAAAAAAAGTCTGCCCAGGAAACATAATTCATCTCTCTGCCGATGACTTCACATGAAAGGTTAATGGCACGGTGTGCTATCGGCAGCCAGCAGTGTTTGCTATTTTGACTTCTCAAGAGTTCCATTATTCTGAACAATCTGAAGCAAATACCTTTATTTAAACCACCCCCGACCGACCTTTATAGCCTAATACTAGGTTCATCTTGACAGCTTCCTATAAGCATTCATTTCAACACTGGCCTGCAAAATTATTCCAAAACAATGCACCATGTCACACCACATCCTTTCAGGTAGCACAAATGTAGGAGGAGATGAGTCAAATATTTCACTGAGGATTTTAAGGGATGGAACCTGAGTATATTACTGTTCTGTTTCTGTTGGAGCTGGTCATGGCTCCTCAACCCAGTTGGATTTAACTTTTTCTTGGCAGAGTCTGGGTAGGGTGAGGTAATTTAGTGGGGGTTCCCACTACAAAAGAGAAAGGCTTGGGAGTTTCCTTTGAACAGAAAGGCTCTCAAATAAAAGGGCGGATGCAAAAATTATGTGGCCATTCCGCATGTGGGCATGGACTTGGGGCTCGAACAGAAGCTGCAATCACAAGGAGAATCAGGGCTGGCATGTGTCATACCTAAAGATGGTTCTGAAGTTCTCAAGCTCTGAGGGACTCCTGCTGGTCCAGGTCTCCAGTCCACTCATTGGACATGAAGAGTAAAGTGTCTTAAGAGCATGCAAAGGCCTAAGGGTTTAAGACATGGAACAAGTTTTTTTTTTTTTTTAAGATTTATTTATGCATACAAGCTGGGGTACAGGCCAGAGGCATGGGGCAGCAAGAGGGTTCACCAGAGACAGAGTGGGGAGCAGAACAGGCAGATCACCGAAATACACTGCTGAGGGGAGCAGCGGACGAGGCAGGAGAGGTCTGCCGTGCCATGTGGGAATCTCCCCGGCTGGGCGTCGAACTCACGTTGCCGCTGTGACAGCTCCACAGCGCAGCGCTTAACCGCCGGCGCCACCAGGGAGGCCCACATGGAACAAGTTTTAATGCTAAAGAAGTTTTTTTGGTTGGTTGGTTGGTTTTCCCCCTAAGTTTGATTCTAAATCAACTGCATCATAATCATCTGTGGTATTTATTAAATATTCATATTTCTGGGCCTCTCTCCTTACCTTCTGAATATAAGTCTCTGGGGGAGTGGGTCCCAAAAGCTGTATTTTGCCTGTTCTCTGTGTTTAAGAACCTCACCCCTAAGAATAGAAGTAACAAAGGGACTCTTTTATGACATTTTCTCATCGGGGGTTGTTCCTCATTGTCAAAAAAAGAACAAATCATTTGTGCTATTAATGTTAGGAAATGTACTAGTTACCACGATCCCCATATTAGTCACGTGAATGCACTATGACCCGCCTACAACGGGACCTCTTAGAATTCAAATGCACATTATTTTTGAGTAAATAATAGTAACAGCAAATTATTATTATGAGCCTCTCTAATAAATCATTTGTTTTTTTTATGGTCTCAACAAAGTTCCTGTCATACAGAAAATTTCTCTTCAATGTTGTTGGAGTTACACTGATGATAACAAGACTACACTGTGGCACAAAGTCCCAGGGCTTAACAATAATTTAGTCCATTTACATTTACTACTGATTTAACGCTGAGAAGATTTCACAAAATGGAAAGGTAGGATCCCGTTGGTTTTCCACACATGTGTACTCTCTCTCCTCTTCTGGATGGGCACAGCTTTTCTATCAAATTCTCCCATGGGTTAGTCAGTCAGCCAATGGAATTACTGAGCACAATCAACCCACCGTTGATATTTACGTGGATATTTCATTGTAAGAAGGAGAAAAGATAGAACATTGCTATGGACTGAATGTGTCTTTCCCAAAGTTTAACATTTTTTAAATTTTTTATTGGCATGACATTGCATTATAGCATGTAAGTTTCAAGTGTGCATCATCATAACCCCAAATTCATATGTTGAAGCCCTAGCCTCAGTGAGTTGGTATTTGGGAGAAGGGTCTTTGGGAAGTAATTAGGTTGAGAAGGGGGCATGATGGGATTTGTCAGCAGAGAGAGATTCTCCCCACATGGCTGGACCAGTCATGCACAGAGAAATTGCCACATAAGCACAGAGCAAAAAGGCATCTCTCGCTAGACATCGAATCTGCAGGCACTTGAGTGTGGACTTCCCAGCCTCCAGAACCATAGGAAATAAATGTCTGTGGTTGAAGTCACCCCATGCATGGCATTTTGTTAAAGCAGTCCAAGATGATTAAGACGGAAATCATCTAATAAATGTAGCAATTAAGCAATAAAGGAGCTCAGCTCAAGCAGTGGAGCTGGAGAAAGGCTCAGCTGGCCATGGTCAGTGCTTTCACCAAAGCCAAGTCTAATGGAACTCACCAGCTGCTGGACCCATCCCAGAGGAAACAATTTGGTCTCTTGGTGGGAATCTGAGCTGGTAGTGGCCAGTGGCCCCATCTGTGTGATCCTAACCAACTACTTTGCCTTGGAACAATCACAGGATGAAAGGAACAGTTAACTGTCATATTAAAATTACCTTCCTAAATCTGGCTTCATAACCCCATCCTCTCCACCCCTCCTTGAGGACACACACTACGGCTTCCACAGCCAAAATAGCTGCTTGTTTTCTACTTCTAAGAGTGAAAAAAAAGATAAAAAGCTGTTGGTGCTTCTTATTTTCAAATGATGGCCCTTTAGATGGGAGCTATTTAAGAAGTAGAGCTCTCTTTGGAGTCATGATTGACAATGATCTTTCCCTGCCAGAAATTGATATAAATTTAAAGGCCTCTTCAAATTTTAGCTACTCCCAAAATCTCTCTCTAACTAAAATAGGCACGGAGCATCCACTCCACCAACTCCCATTCCAAATGACAACCTCCATAAACAGCTCACAAAGAAAACTTATCCCTATGTGTTGTTTAAGATCTGAGATCAATATTTCCTTGGTCACTGCTAGAATCATTATTTTTCTTTATGTTGGGAGAACGCGTAAAGAAATCACCAGCTTTTAAAAAAAAAATGAGAGGATGGAGTTTTCAAGCTAATATATGGTTAAATGGAAGCTGTTCTGTTCAGAAGACTCCCCCTGGCCATAAGAAACTGCGCTCCCCCTTCCAGCAGGGTGCATTTGGAATGGGGCTACAAATTCACGTTAGCCTTTGGCCTGCCTCGCAAATCCTGGCTGAGGTCATTTCTGCCATGGCTCTGATTCAAATCATTTTCCAGTCCTTGAGTGAATAATGCAACAGAGACTGCAGAACAAAAAAATAAGAATTACTACTGAGATGCAAACATCTCTCCTTACTTCCAAAAGGGCAAAAGACCAGTCAATGCATTTCGCTCCATGTGTTTATAAACAATGATTTTTTTTTTCCTTTGAATGTATAAGGGGAAAAAATTATAGTAACTGCAGGAGGCCAGATTCAAAAGAGAAATATAAGTTGAATGCCCCCGAACTGATGACTTCATAAAATCTGACTTAATCCTGAAATGGCAACTGCCCCCACAACTTTGACTCTGTAATTCTACAGCACACTTCAACTGCAGGACGGCACCCCAGGGCTGGAACTGGTCGTGCTGCAGGAGTGCAAGGAAGGATTGGAGCCCCACCCCCGATGCTAGAATCAGTGACCAGGCACCAGGTATGGCACGAAACAGCAACTAGGCACACTCGCTGGCAGGGAAGCAGCAGACACCCCCCCACCCACCCTCAGCAATAGAAACAGCCAAAGGGCAGCACACACATGGGGTGGGAATGGACTCCCAGGTGCCCAGCTCTACAGAACAACAGGTCAGCACACAGCACTCAGAGTGGGCAGAAGTAACCCCTTGGCACCTGGAGCAGCAGGACAGCACCCCAGCAGGCCTATGGAACTCTGGAGTAATAGGGGTGGACCTGGTCGGACCACCAGTTTCAGACACCCCAGAAGGAGCACTCTGAAGAAATGTCTCCCAACATCAGTAGCACAGTGTCCCAAAGGGTAGAACAAATCAGAAGACAAACAACAGGGAGAAGAAAAACCATAAATAACCAAGCAAGCCCACAGCGAAAGGTCATGACACAAAAAGAAAATCAGATACCAGAACACAACAATGACATGGAAGAGCTTTTCTCTAATGCCAGATAAAGAATTTAAAATGTTCACGATTAAAAAACATATAGAAAAGGAAAACAACGATATGAGAAAAATAATTAACAATCAGAGCAATAGAATTGAGATCCTAGAAAAGGAAAGGAAAGAAATGCAGGAGATTATAAGGTCATTGGGAGACCTAAAGAAATCTGGAAAAAGCAACAAAATAGGATTGATGAAATGGAGGAACAAATTAGTACTCTCGAAGACAGGGAAACAGAAAGGACCAAAAAAGAGAAAAAAGGAGAATACAAAGAAAAAAGAATGAAAAAGCAATCAGAGAAATATCAGACACCATGAGGAAAGGAAATAAAAGAGTCATAGGAGTCCCAGAAGGTGAAGAGAGAGACCAAGGAACTGAAAAGCTATTCAAGGAGATAATCGAAGAGAACTTCCCAAACATAAAGAAGGATATGAAAATAGAGTTACAGGAAGCTAGAAGATCATCAAATTATCATAACAAAAACAAAAATACACCAAGATATATAATAGTAAGATTTTCAAAGGTTCAAGACAAGGAAAAATAATGAAAATGATAAGGATGAAGAAACAGATAACCTACAAAGGAAAACCTGTAAGAATGACATCAGATTTCTCTGAGGAAACATTACAGGCTAGAAGAGAATGGTCAGACATATGTAACAAACTCCAAGCGAACAAATTCCAACCAAGACTACTCTACTCCACAAAGCTCTCCTTCCTCTATGAAAGAAAAATAGAAATCTTTTCAGACAAACAAAATCTCCAGATATTCACCACTACTAAACCCCCACTCCAAAAAATACTATAAGAAACCCTATAGTCAAAACCAACAGAAGAATGAATAAGTAGAAGAGAAATAGAGAAGGAGTAACGTCACAAAAAGGTCAACAAAATGACTAATATGGACATCAGCATATCAATATTAACTCTGAATGTAAATGGATTAAAATCATCAATAAAAAGACACAGAGTAGCAGACTGGATTAAAAAACAGAATCCAACCTTTTGCTGTCTACAGGAAACACACCTAACTACAAAAGATAAACACAGATTGACAGTAAAAGGTTGGAAAACAATTCTACAAGCAAACAGACCAAAAAAGAAGGGAGGAACAGCTATACTTATATCAGATAAAATAGACTGCAAGCTTTAAAAAGTTAAAAGAGACATAGAGGGTTATTACATTTTGATTAAAGGAACTATTTATCAAGAAGACATAACACTCATCAACATATATGCACCAAACTAAAGCGCACCAAAATATATCAGACAACTACTAACATCTCTGAAAAAAGACATTAGAAAAAATACATACATAAGTGGGAGACTTCAACACCCCACTCTCACAAATGGGCAGATGAACGAGACAAAAAATAAACAAGGACACTAAAGCCCTAAATAAAGACTTAGATTTCATGGGTTTAACAGACATAAACAGGACACTGCCCCCCCAAAAAAATCAGAGTACACATTCTTCTCAAGTGTGCACAGAACATTCTCCAGTACAGATCACGTATTGGGACACAAGACTAACATCAACAGATATACCAAGGTCAAAATCATACCAACTATCCTCTCTGAACATAAAGGCATCAAACTGGAAATAAACCACAAAAAGAAAACAAGGAACCCTCCTACCTCACAGAGATTGAAACCCACTCTATTGGAAGACCATTGGATCAATGAGGAAATCAAAGAAGAAATTAAAAAGTATCTTGAGACGAATGACAATGAGGACACAATCTTCCAGAATGTTTGGGACACAGCGAAAGCAGTTATAAGAGGAAAATACATAGCAATACAGGCTCACATCAAAAAACAGGAAGGATCTCTAAAAAACAACCTAATATCCACCTCAAAGAACTGGAAAAAGAATAACAAAAGAACCCAAAAGCCAGCAGAAGAAAGGAAATAATAAAAATCAAAGCAGAAATAAGTGAAATAGAAGTTAAAAAAAATTTCAAAAGATCAACAAAACCAAAAGTTGGTTCTTTGAAAAAATAAAGAAGATAGACAAACAAACCTCTAGCCAGGCTCACAAAGAAAAAAAAAGGGGAAAAGCACAAATAAATAGAAGCATAAATGAAAGAGGAGAAATTACAACAGAGACAGCAGAAATCAAACGAATAATCAGACACTACTATGAACAGTTATATGCAAACAAGTTCAACAACCTAGAAGAGACGGACAAATTCCTAGAACTATACAAACATCCTAAGCTAGATCAAGAAGAAATAGAACACCTAAACAGACCAATTACAAGCAGTGAAATTGAAACAGTAATCAAAACCCTCCCCAAAAACAAAAGCCCAGGACCAGATGGTTTCACAAATGAATTCTACCAAACATCTAGAAATGAACTAGTGCCCGTCTTACACAAATTCTTTCAAAAAATCGAGAAGGAAGGAATACTACCAAATACGTTTTATGAAGCCAACATTACACCAATACCAAAACCAAACAAGGAAAATACAAAAAAAAAAGAAAACTACAGGCCCAATATCTCTAATGAACACTGATGCAAAAATCCTCAATAAAATTTTAGCTAATAGAATCCAACAATGCTTCAAAAAGATAATTCACCACAACCAAGTGGGATTTATTCCAGGAGCACAAGGATGGTTCAACATCAGAAAATCAATTAATGTTATCCAACACATGAACAAAAATAAAAATAAAAACCACATGATCATATCAATAGATGCTGAGAAAGCATTTGACAAAGTCCAACACCCTTCATGATGAAAGTCCTCAAAATTCTAGGGAGAGAGGAACATACCTCAACATGATAAAGTCTATATATGACAAACCCACAGACAATATCATCCTCAACGGTGAAAAGCTGAAAGCCTTTCCCCTGAAATCTGGAACAAGACAAGGATATCCACTGTCACCACTGTTCTTCAATATAATACTGGAAGTCCTAGCCAGAGCAATAAAACAAGAGAAAGACATACAAGGAATCCAGATAGGGAAAGAAGAAGTAAAGCTTCCACTATTTGCTGATGACATGATAATATAGAGAGAGAACCCTAAAAACTCCACAGAAAAACTAATCAAAATAATCAACCAATTTAGTAAAGTAGCGGGATACAAAATCAACACACAAAAGTCAGTAGCCTTCCTATATGCAAATAATCAGTCTGAAGAAGAGGAAATCAAGAAAACCACCCCTTTTACAATTGAAACAAAAAAAATCAAATACCTGGGAATAAATCTAACAAAAGAAGCGAAACACCTATACAAAGAAAACTATAAAACCTTGTTAAAAGAAATAGAAGTAGACACAAAGAAATGGAAAGACATCCCTGCTCATGGGTCAGAAGAATTAACATCATCAAAATGGCCATACTACCGAAAGTAATTTACAGATTCAATGCTATTCCACTAAATATCTCAATGACATACTTTAAAGAAATAGAACAAATACTGATGAAGTTCATTTGGAATCACAAAAAACCTCGAATAGCCTAAGCCCTCTTGATCAAAAAGGAGAATGGAGGTATCAGCCTCCCAGACTTCAAACTGTACTACAAAGCCGTAATAATTAAGACTGCATGGTACTGGAACAAAAACAGACACACAGATCAATGGAATCAAATAGAGAATCCAGAAATTAACCCATATACATATGGACAATTAATCTTTGATAAAGGTGCAAAGAATATTCAGTGGAACAAGAACAGTTTGTTCAACAAATGGTGCTGGAAAAACTGGACGGCTACATGCAGAAAAATGAAACTAGACTACTACCTCACACCATGTACGAAAATCAATTCAAAATGGATAAGACACTTGGACATAAGACTTGAAACCATAAAATATATAGAAGAAAACATAGGCAAAATAATACATGACATCCACCTTGTAACATTTTTAAAGACACATCCCCCAAAACAAGGATAGTGAAGGAAAAGATTAATAGCTGGGAGTACATCAAACTAAAAAGCTTCTGTACAGCAAAAGAAACATTAATCAAAACAAAGAAACAGCCTACAGACTGGGAAAAAATTTTTGCACTCCATACAACAGACAAGGGACTGATCACAAAAATCTACAAAGAACTCACGACTCAACAAAAACAAAGCAAAAAATCCAGTCAAAAAATAGGCAGAAGAACTTAAGAGACACTTCTCCATAGAAGAAATGCAAATGGCCAATAGGCATATGAAAAAATCCTCAACATCCCCTATAATCAGGGAAAGGCAAATAAAAACCACAATGAGATACCACTACACCAGCAAGAATGGCATATATTAAAAAAACAGGAAACAACAAATGTTGGCGAGGATGTGGAGAAAAAGGAACTCTCCTACACTGCTGGTGAGAATGCAAACTGGTCCAGCCACTGTGGAAAGCTGTATGGTGGTTCCTCAAATTGCTAAAAATGGAGCCTCCATACAACCAGTAATACCACCTCTGGGAATCTACCCAAAGGACACAAAGACATTAATCCAAAAAGAGACATGCACCCAGATGTTTATTGCAGCATTGTTTACAATAGCTAAAATATGGAAACAACCCAGATGCCCAAAAACAGATGATTGGATCAAGAAGATGTGGTACATATACACAATGGAATACTATTCAGCGTTCAAAAAAGATAAACATACGCAATTCGCAGCCATATGGATGGAGCTAGAAGGGATAATGCTCAGCGAAATAAGCAGAAAGAAAGAGAGAAATATCGAATGGTTTCACTTATAACCAAAATATAGGTGAACGAACCAAACAAGAAAGACCCATCCAGTAAGGGAGAGGGAGGATAAGGGTTCAAAAAGGGGTAGATAAGAGAACAAGGGACTATGGTGATGGTTCACGGGTGAATTGGTGGTGGGTAACCTATGGGGAATACACAATAATGTAAAAAATATGAATAATAATAAAAAAAGAAATGGTTATTTGGTTTATTGTATATTTGATTTTTTTAACTTATTTTATATATGTTATTAAGGTAACATTGGTTTATAACACTGTATATGACCCCACCTCTGCAAGTGTATGTTACCACACCACCAAGGCACCCATGGTCCTCCGTTAGAGCTCACTGGCCTCCTCCCTCTTGCCTTTCTTCCCTCACCCTCACCCTCTGGTAGCCTCAGTTTTACAGTTAGATTTCTAGGGTTGTTTTTGGCTTGGTGTTGTATGACCATTTTCTTTTGCTTCTCTTTATGAACGTATGAGTGAAACCATCTGGTATTTGTCTTTCTCCTTCTGGCTTCCCTTAGCATAATCCCCTCCAGTTCCATCCACGTCATCACAAGTGGCAAGAGTTCATCTTTTCTACATATGACAAGTACTCGCACGTGTGTGTGTGTGTGTGTGTGTGTGTGTGTGTGTGTGTACATCACAACTTCTTAATCCACCCCTCTATCCTTGGGCACTTAGGTTGTTTACATAACTTGACTATTATAAACAATACAATACAGTGGAAATAGTACATATATCCCTTCAAAGTAGTGTTTTTACATTCTTTGTTTAGATATCTAAGAGTGGAATTGCTCGATCGTATGGTAGATCTATTTTTAATATTTGGGAAATCTCCATACAGTTTTCTATTGGGGCTGAACCAGTCTACATTCCCACCAACAGTGTATGAGGGCTCCTTTTTTTCCACATCCTCACCAATGCTTGTTTTCTGGACTTCTTTCTCCTTGACTTAATTTTCTATGTAACTTTCACCAGTATATCCTGAAATTCCCACAAAATATTAAAATTCCTCCCATTGCAGATATTACACCACATAGCACTTGTTTGTTTTCCTTAAAGATATCCTTCTGCGGGTAACTCCATCATGCCCAAACTCCACGGGCCTGATACACATTTTAAGTGTGGGTATTCTCTTCTCTTCTCACTGTGTGGGGTCTTAATTGGACCCCATGTCTCACATCTTCTTCTCTCCTGATTTATACATCTTTTTGATGGCACATGTCCCCCGGCTCATTCCTAAGACAAGGTTCATAGAAGATAAAGTCCTTCAGTCATGCAACTTGGAAAAAAATGTCTTCATTCTACCTTTACATCTGCCTGAACTTCTGCAGAACATAGAATTCTAAGTGCAAATAATTTTCCAACAAAACGTTGAGGGTGATGCTCCTTGATCATCTGGCCTCTAATGTTTCTGCAGAAAGGCCTAGTGCCCCTCTAATAACATTTCCTTTTCTCTTTGATGACTCATAAGATTGTTTCTCATTCCAGGTGAAAATGTCATGATGCTATGCATCTTATGTACTGAGCTCTCCAGTCTTTGCCATTGGTCTGTGCTTCTGTTTTCTGTTCCAATACCATAGTACTTATTCCAATAGTTTGGATGACTACTGCTTTTTAGTACAGATTGAAATCTGGGAGCATGATCTCTATTTTTCTTCTCTCTCAGAATGCTTTGGCTTATAGGGGTCTTCTGTGGTTCCAAAAGAACCGATTTTAGAATTGTTTGTTCTATTTTCTTGAAAATGTCATTGGGATTTTGATAGGTTTGCCGTAGGTAATATGCCATTTTAACAATGTTTATTCTTCCAGCTCGCAAGGCTGGAAGATCTTTCCATTTCTTTGTCTCTTATTTCTTTTGAGAGTGTCTAAGTTTTCAGTATATTGGTTCATCACCACCTTTGTGAAGTTTACTCCCATGTAGTTCATCCTTTTTAGTGCAATTGTAGATGGAACTGTTCACTCAATTTTTCTTTCCTCTAATTGATTGCTTGCACACAGAAATGCAACCAACTTTAACCCTGCCTGTCTTTATTGCTAGTAATTTTTTGTGGAGTTTTTTGGATTTTCTATGTATATTGTTATACCATCTGTGAAACAGTAACTTTCTTTTCTTTATCTTTTCCAACTTGAATTTCTTTTATATCTTTTTGCTCTGACTAGGAATTTCAATACTATGCTGAATAGCAGTGGTGAAAGTGGACAACCTATTCTTGTTTCTTATCTTAGGGGAAATGTTTTCAATTTTTCACCATTGACTATGATGCTAGTATAAATTTGTCACATATGGCAAACTTTTTTTATTTTGATATGTTCCTTCTATCTCCATTTTGAAAGTTTTTATTATAAATGGGGGTTTAACTTTGCCAAATGCTTTTTCAGTGTCCGTTAGTAGGAACATGTGATTTTTATCTCTTTTGATGTAGTCTATGTGATAAATGACACTGATTGACTTGCATATATTGAACCAATCTTGCATCCTGGGATCAAATTCTTTTGGTCATGATAGATGATTATTTTTATATATTGCTGGATTCAACTTGCCAAGATTTTGTTGAGGTTTTTACATCTATGTACATCAGAGATACAGGTATATAGTTTTCTCTTTTGGTGCTGTCCTTTTCTGGTTTTGGATCAGGGTAATATCGGTCTCATAAAATATGTTTGGGAACTTCCCTCCTGTTCAATATTTTTAAAGAATTTGAGAAAGATAGGTATTATATCTTTTTTGAAAGTTGGCAGAATTAACTAAAGAAGCCACTTGGTCCTGGGATTTTGTTTTTAAGACTTTTGATTACTTTTTTGATGCTCTGCTTGTGATTGGTCTGTTCAAGCGATCTATTTCATCCTACTTCACTCTTGGGAGGTTCTATGATTCTAAAACTTAATGTCTATGTTATCCAATTTATTTGTGTATAGATGTTCCCTGCAGTCTGGCATGACCCTTTGTACTTCTGTTGCAATTTTGTCTCTTTCATTCTGATTTTTTCTGTCAGGGGTTTCTCTCTTTTTCTAGCTAAACCCTAGCTAAAGGGTTTATCAATTTTGTTTATCCTTTCAAAGAATCAGTTCTTGTTTTCACTGGATCTCTTGTGTCATCTTTTTTGTTTCTGTTCACTTATTTCCACTCTCATTCTTATTATTTCCTTCCTTCTACTTTCTTTTGCTGGGTTTAAGAAGTTCTCAACCATCCTCTCTTTGAACACGCTCTTGGTTCTCTTTTCTTTCTCTTTACCTTCTGGTATAATTAAAATCCTACCTTCTTCTTCTAGTGCAGTCTCACAATTTTTGTAGAATTTCTTCAGTTTTCCTAATTCTTATTTCTCTCTCTTCTTCCAGTTGAGTTATTATTATAATTTTATCTCCAATTTCATTGATTCTTTCCTCTGAAACACTGAGTTTGCTTGATGTGTTTTCCATGGAAGTTTTCATTTCATTCATTAAACTTTTCATTTGCAACACTTCTATTTGGTATATTTTTATAGCTTCATTCTCTGGTAACTCCTTCTGTTCCTGCATTCCCATCCTTATTTCATTAATATTAGAGCACATTTGATGAATCTCATCAATTTTCTTCATAATTGCTGTTTTAAATTCACTATCCATTAGACTTCCTATTCTGTGTCATTAAGAATGCATCTAAAGATTTATCTTTCTCATCTATTCTGCCGCAGGTTTTACCTTTTATGGCACTTGCTGTTTTTCCAGTATGTGGCACTGTAGTTCTAGTTTTGAAGTTCTGTTTAGTTCTTTTTAAGACTTTAAGTGTTTATGGACAGAGACGCCTGTTTTTTGTTTATGTCGGGGGGGGGGTCATTCTTTAATGAGGTCTTGGAGGGGTGGGCCTAAAATTCCTCTCTGTATGTATCCCTTTCTTATGATTGGTCACATTCTCAATCTGAGCACAAAGTCAATGTGAATTTGTCCCTCCTCCAGGCCCAGCCACAGGTATCTGCAGTCAGTGGCAGCCTAACCAAATATAAACTTTTCTGGATCTCCAAGGAACAGGGGAGTAGAGTCAACCTGTTACACCAGCACCTGCTGAAATTACTGAGTTTCATGTCTGCTTGCCTTGGCAGACAGTGTGGCTCTGAAGAGGAGCTGGTAGGACACTAGTGATATGTGTTCCCAAGATTCTGCTTGTTTGTGATAGGCACTGCCACAGCTATGCACCCTGCAGGGTGGAGCTGTAGGGTGGGTTTTGTAGCCAGTGGTAGCAGAGGCTGTACTCTGGGAACAAATTTCCTTGCTTCTTCTAGGAACAGAGAAGAGCCCTCAGCCTGCCACACTCTGCATATCAGGATCAGCTGGGTTCCAATGTCAGATCACAATATCCAGATTTAGGAAGGTACATGGATCTTCCCTTCCTCTATGAAAGAGATGGTCTAGAGTCATGTGCCCCCAAAGGCCTGTCCTCTCCTGCCTGTTCCCTGTTCCGTGCAGCCAACTGTGGCTGTGCATTCTGCTAAGTTTGCATTTCCAACATCCCTCTCCTGACTCCATCCACACCATGGGTGTTTGACAGCCCACCTTCAATAATGCAGGTACATGGGTAACCAAGAGTCCTTCTGCAATAAGTTGATGTGTGATGCACCAGATATTTAGTTGATTTCTGGTTGTGCT
>PVIJ01019454.1:0-23573 GCA_004024925.1 Scalopus aquaticus
GTGTGTGTGTGTGTGTGTGTGTGTGTGTGTGTGTGTGTGTGTGTGTGTGTGTGTGTGTGTTTTAACCTATACCTCAGTTCTATAGCTTAAGCGAACAGGAAACTGGGCTCTACGTAAACTTCCAGCCTTGGTGGGGGCAGCTGAGCACGTGGCTGCCCCCTGGTGGGTGAGAGGCAAAGAGAAAAGTGACTTACCCAAATGTTTCCTGATTTTTAGATTAACATATAGAACATAAAATTCTGCAGGGGTGTATGTGTGAGTGCGCAGGCAGACACCTTCCAGCCAGTTCTGTACATGGTACACAGTGCGGGTAAAACAGAAAAGAGTGTTTGCTTTGAATCATATAGACCTGGATTTAAGTTGTGGCCAGAAGACCAATTTATTCCCTGATGGCTCTGAGTCTTTTGTTTTCTATGGAAAATGGAATAAAAACATCCGCCAGGAATGACTGTTGTAAGGATTAGATATGATGTCTCTCAAGGGCCTGGCACTGGCATATGAGATGCAGTACACACGCTATAAGTGATAATTTTTTAAAGAGATTTATTGATTTATTTATGCATAGAAGAACTGGGGGAAAGGCCAGAGGTGCAGGGGCTATGAGAGGATTCACTAGAGACAGAGCAGGGAGCAAAACAGGCTGATCTATTGAAATACACTGCTGAGGGGGGCAAGGAGCAAGACAGGAGAGGTCTATTGTATCATATTTGACAGCACTACACTGCACTATACTGAAAGATTATACTGTGCTCCTCTCCTGTCAGGGATAGCGCTAGGAATATAAAGACGCTCACAGTCTCTCCTATGTCTGGAACCATTTGAAAGCTAATGATTAAGAATGCTTTACATTTATTTATTTTTAAAAAGATTTATTTACTTATGCATACAAGAGCTGGGGTGCAGGCCAGAGGTATGTGTGTGGTGGGGGAGGGTGGTGAGAGGATTCACCAGAGACAGAGTGGGGAGCAGAACAGGCAGATCAACTAAGTACACTGCTGAGGGGAGCAGCAGGCTAGACAGGAGAGGTCTGCTGCACCATGTGGGTAACTCCCTGGCCAGGGTGCTACAGATAGCTTCATAGACTGAGACTTAACCCCCTTGCACCACCAAGGAGGCCCGCTTTACATTTATTTAGCCATTAATTCAGCTCAGTGAAATGCATTACCTCATGCAAGCACCAGGAGTATACAGTGAGCTAATGTTATCACTCCTGTTTCAGAGGAGAGAAAACTGAGGCCCAGACAGCTGAAGCCACTGGCTGTTGGCTGGCACTCTGGGACAGGAGCCTACTTCCAATTTTATTCTATTCTCTTCTCACAACAAAGGTTTGCCTTGAAATCGACTTTTTGGAAACACAGAGATCATGTCTATTAAATGTGGATGACACGGAGGGTAGCAGAGCTGATCTGAGCTGATCTGATTGGACACACTGACGATGTACAGTTACCTGGCCAGCTGGGACCCTGAACCAAAAAAGTATATTTAATAGAGGTAAATGCTAATAGTCAAGTATATTTAATAGAGATAAATGCTAATAGAGATAAATGCTAATAGACACAAGCACAGGGTGGGGATGACCCAGAAAACCTGGGGGTGGGTGGACACAAGGTTTAGTTTGACCAATAGTATGGTGTGGCCACTGAAGAAGCCCATGGAGAAATGGCTGCATTAACAGAGGTTTGATGTCCCAAACCTGGGCAGTAAATGCTCCATTGTGCTCTATAGCAGCTAAAGAGCACGCCCAGCACATCTGTATTCAGTTCCACTTGTGGGAGGTGAGAGAAAACTTGCAAAAAAGTTGGTTTCAGAGAGTTGAGACTAGGAGATGATGGGGTATGAAAAACATGCCATATGCGGAATAGTTGATGTAATTTTAAGTGAAAAACGTTAGGAAAGTGCAAGACTAAGGAGCAGCATGGTATGTGGTAGCTACATTCCAACATTTATAAGACAAAAACAAGCAACAGGATTCCTGGGCATTGTTCCAGACTGCAGAATTAGTGCAGATGGCATCACAGATTCAGCCTTAAAATGACAGATTGGGAGGTCTCCAACCCTCTTTCTAGTTCTGAAATGACATGATATTCTTATAAAAGATTTATTTCATTTGGGTTTAATAGGTTGATAGATTTTTAAGTTAGTCCAGTCTGATGGGAGAATGAGTTGTATCATTCAGTGAATTTTCTGTTTCTGAAGTCATTCAAGTGGAGTATGGCAGGGGCAATGAAAGGAATCTTCCTGTGTGGATGCTGAACTCAACATAAAACAATGTTTAAAAGGTGAATGACAAATCTTGAATACAGTGGTGATTCAAGAGACTATATCCTACAGCCTAGGTGTGGGTAGGCTACAGTACTAGGTTCGTGTAATTACACTCTATTATGCTCAAACAATGAAGAAATTGCCTAACAATGCATTTCTCAAAATGTACCCCTGTCATTAAGTGATGCTGTATCCTTTCCAAATACAACATTCTATGAAATATTTATTGAGTATTTCATTTGTTCAAGATATTGTGCTAGTTGAATGGTATACAAAGTATACGATATAGATATATACTATGATCTATCTGTATATTGTGTTACCATCAATTTGCTCTTACTCAGTTAATACAAACGGTCTAGTTTTGTTCCATTGTCAATATTATTTCTAGAGATTGTTAAAAGGCTATTTGAAAGAAAAGGAACAGGCTCATATAATTATAGCACTTTTTTCTTATCAGTGGATGTTTTAATCCTCAAGGGGGCAGAGTTTACATAGAGAGGATTAGTGATGCCTCACCTCTAATATAGTTCTTTTATTAATCTAGTTAAAAAGGATTAAATTGACAATAATAGACTACCTTGCTTTAAGCTTAATAAGCACTTTGTTCACGTTGTGCTAAATTTGCTAAATTTCGTAACATTTGCTTTTTAAAAAAAAAAAGTGATGGGGCAACTGGTCATCTTAGAAAACAGGCACTTGTGAAGAAATTTATCAAAAAATAAAAACATACGGGCCTCCCTGGTGGCACAGCGGTTAAGCGCTGCACTGCAGAGCTGTCGGCAGCAGTGATGCGAGTTTGACACCCAGCCAGGGAGATTTCCACATGGCACAGCAGACTTCTTCTGCCTTGCCTGTTGCCCACCTCAGCAGTGTATTACCGTCTATCTGCCTGTTCTGCTTCCGGCTCTGTCTCTGGTGAACCCTCTCGCAGCCCCACACCTCTGATCTGTACCCCAGCTTGTATGCATAAATAAATAAATCTTTAAAAAAAAACAACATACAATTATGATAATTTAATCACTATTTTAACCTTTCCCAACTGAAACAAATGTTTACTTTGTCTAAGACCAAAAAACTTATTTTAATTGCAGCATTTATTATGAAACAAATCAATTACTCAGGTACTTTGAAGTTCTGTCTGTAGGGTAAGAAAAGGTAAACGTGGGATGAACACAAATCCCTCACAGATGCCTTAGAGGGACTGAAGAATCAGCAAAAGAACTTTCAAGTTCTTTCGATCTTCAAAGTTTAACCTTTGTTCCAGACCAATAACTTACTGAACTAAGAAATCCTGAAATGCTCTGGCCATACGTTGAGAATGTCAAGTTCACAGGCCTGCAAGAGGTCATTGTTTTGCTTTCAGGACAATTTCATATTTGAAACTAACCTGCTGAAGTCTATCAAATTAGTCATATTCTCTTATTATCACTAAGAATCTGAAATCAGAGCAAAACTGTTCCAAGATCTTGACAGGTCTGTTCGTATAAATTTTTTCTTCATTGTTCTAAATCATAGGCTATTCAGAGATACTGATTCTTATAGCATTGCCTTAAACAAATGCCATATCCTCAATGTTTCAGAATCTAAACAGGAACTTGACAAAATAGTTGGCACCGAGAGAGGAATGACCAGGAGTGCACATTTGCTCAATGACTATAAGGGGCCCTGCTGTTACCATCCCAGTTGCTGCTAAGTTACAAAGATGAGCGACATTGTCTTTCGTCCATGAAGAGATCATAATAATAGAGAAACAAAACAGGCACCCAGCAGATCCAGTTCAAGGCAGCTTGTGATCCAGAGCAATACAAGGATCGGAAAGTGCAGGGATTCAGAGTAGGAAGGTCATTAAGGTCATCAGGAATGGCTTTCTAGAAAAGGAAATATTTAACATGGACCTTAAGGAGTAGGTTGAAATTTTAGCAGCAGGAAATGGCTATAAAAGGGGACAGCATTGCAAAGACTGGGATCGGCAACCTGACTGCTTAGGAACCCAGTCACCAAGCTGACTTCAGCACTTGCAGGCTGGCGCACTGCCACAGACCCTAAGTCCCAACATGCTTCACAGAATGATCACTATGGAAGCAGGGCCATTGTCCTACAGACTGAGGATGACGACTGAGGAATATTTTACTCCTGATTTACTCCAGCAGTAGTTATCAGGGGGAGGACACCAACCTGGCCTACAGGGCTCACTCTCCTACTCAGAAATACACCAGTGATCCCGTAGAATTCTGTCCTCAATAGCAGGCTAGTGCGGGGCCTCCCTGGTGGTGCAAGGGGTTAAGTATCAACCCTATGAAGCTATTCAGAGCCACAGCAGCACAAGTTCGATCCCTGGCCAGGGAGCTTCCCACATGGCAGAGCAGATCTCTCCTGTCTCACCTGCTGCTCCCCTCAGCAGTGTACTTCAGTAGATCCACCTGTTCTGCTCCTTACTCTGTCCCTGGTGAATCCTCTCACCACCCCACACCTCTGGCCTGCACTCCAGCTTTTATGCATAAATAAATACATTAAAAAAAAAAAGAAAGAATGGGCTAGTGCCATGTTTCATGCATGTATTCGTGCTGACATGAATGCAAACACACTAACACACACACACACACACACACACACACACACACACACACACACACACACACCACTGTCTGGAGACTGTGTCGGTACACAGGTCAGACAAGAAGTTCTACCTTTGATTCAGAGACCCTGAGAACTAGCTTTCTCACTAACCTATTTCATGGACATGTCTATTTATAGTCTCTATCTCATTCCAAATGCTAAGTCACTTTCTAAATCTAAATCTTTTATTACCTTTGGCAGAGAGATTTGAATGGAGTGGGTGGGGGGGATTAAAAGTAGACAGACTTACTATTGAGAGGGCAATAGTCAATTTTCAGGAATTCATGGCAATGGAGAATTGAGATTATGTTGATAATTAAAATCCACCGATAAAGCCTCAGTTCATCCTTTCATATAATCCCTTTCCCTTCTACCTGTCTATCAAGCTAATAACTCCAGTTCTTTCCTTGTTCAGTCACCTTCTCTAGGGACAGACAGAAGAGCCATGAAACAAACAAAAAAATAGTACAAATTTGTCATCCAAAATATATTTAAAACCCCATATGGAAGCATTTACTAGTAAGAGCTAACAATTTTTTGTGTGCTTATCATGTACCAATTAATGCACTGCTTGATTTATATTCATTTCCATTTTAATCTTAGCATTCTGCAACACAACCACTATTCCTACCCTAATTCGAAAGACACTGAGACAGAGATTATCTTGTCCAGTCACACAGTTAGTAACAAGTTGAGTCACGATTCTAATTCAGTCATTTTAAGTGAGCGTAACAGTGTATTATACTGCCCATCTGTATACATGTGTGTATATATATAATACACATATATCAAACACACACACATAGTTAACAATCTAGCGTTATGGTAATATTCATGTAAGTGCCTCAAAGTTTTTCATCAACTTTTCTACTCTTGCTAATATACAGGAATATTTTTCAATATTTCTTTACTTACGTTCCCATTTCTTTTACATATATGTAAGCTCACACTCCGTTGTTATTTAGAATAGATTAAATATTGAAATTCAACAATGTTATTTTAAGGTAGGCTTTTAAAAACTTGACATGGTGGAAGAAATACAGATCAAAAGAAGATAGACACAAAAGAATGTGTACATTAAGGCTGTTTCTATAAGGAACAGAAAAAAGAAAAAATTTAATCTATGCAGTTAGAACTCCAGATAGTGGTAATTCTTGGAGGAAGAGGTAGTGAGTGAGTAGAAATGGGGAACCAACTAGCTATGTTCTCTCCAGGGTACCTGTTAGGTAGACGTGTTCATTTGTGAAATTCATCAAGCTGTGCACTTACAATTATGCATTTTAATAATATTCTTTTTACTAACTACCATTGCTACATAAAAACATATTCTAAAACTTAGCAGCTCAAAACAATAAATATATCTCATCCCATAGTTTGCATGAGTTGGGAATCTGGGCACATCTTAGGAAGGTTAGGGTCTCTCATGGGGTCTAATAAAATGTTTGCCTGGGACTGTGGTCTATTCTGAGTGCTCAACTGAGGTCGGGAGAATCCATTTCTAAGTTTATGCATGTTGGCTGTTGGCAGGTCTGAATCCCTCACCACATGTGCTCTCCACCAGGCTGCATCACCATAGGGCTGTTGGCTTCCTCAGACTCCCCTCCCCCCTAACCACCCCCCCTCCACTGTGAGAGATCCAAGAAAGAGAACAGGAAAATGCCTCAGATGAAAACTCAGAGGACACATTTCATTCTTGTTTCCATATTCTATTTGTTACAAGCAATTGAATAATTCTAGCCCACACTCAGGGGAAGAGGCAGAAAATTTGAGGAAAAATTTTAGAGGCTGCCTAACTGATACTTTAATATAAGTTAAAAATATATATATACATTAATTTCCTCTGCCTTCCTACCCTTAGTGGTAATAACTGTCTTAATAGAACTTAAAATACTTTAAGAATTCACTAGCTTTTTGATTACTATGATATCCCATAAGAGTAGTTCATGACATGAATTTTTGTTTTCTAGAAATGTACTAATAAACTTGATATTATCACTTTAATCTGTATAGCACTCTTTAGATTTTACAGTTCTTTTCCAAACATATTTTGAGTTCTGTTATATAAGTGGGAATTGTAGTTTACTGTTAGTTTTTCTGAAAGAACTCTTAAAATTATAAAACTGCTTTATAATATTAATTATATCATCTTCATATCACTTTGATAATATATTTTCCTGGAAAAGGGCCTCCCTGGTGGCGCAATGGTTTAATTCGCAGTACTATGAAGCTATCCAGAGCCACTGCAGCACAAGTTCGATCCCTGGCCAGGGACCTTCCCACATGGTGCAGCAGACCTTTCCTGTCTCACCCGCTGCTCCCCTCAGCAGTGTATTTCAGTAGATCTGCCTGTACTGCTCCCCACTCTGTCTCTGGTGAATCCGTCCCCTCCCCCCGCCCCCCGCCCTCTGGCCTACAACCCAGGTTGTATGCATAAATAAATAAATCTTTAAAAAAAAATTTTTTCCTGGAACATATGTCATGAGAAATTTTCTGCAAAAGCTGCGCCATCCTGATTTCAAAGCAGGGGCTGGAGAATTATCTCCAGGCATTATGGCAGGTTCAAAGTGAAAGACAGTAATTCCCCCCATGGCACTTATATTCGACAGTAAAGAATATAGTAGTCTTTTTCCAAGCAGCTGATGCTACTGACCCACAATCATTTGGGTAAAATGTTTGTAATAAATTTTTACTAACATATTCATGAAAAGTTGCTCATAATCATCATACCATTTATTGACACAGACTTTTTAAAATGGGCTTACAAATAAACAGTGTATCAGATACATTTTTAAGGATTGCAATATGCTTTAATATGTAACCAGTGTATCAGATACATTTTAAGGATTGCAACATGTTTTAATATGCTTCTTAGCTCAACTGTGTGAGCAAAACTATAACCAGGCTTAGCTCATGCAGCACCAGAAACATCTCAGAACTTCTCTTAACCCAGGCACAGATAATGGCAATTAAAAATCTGGACCTTCAGGGCCTCCCCGGTGGCGCAGCGGTTAAGCGCTGCGCTGTGGAGCTGTCGGCAGCGGCGACGACGCGAGTTCGACGCCCAGCCAGGGAGAATCCCACATGGTGGGGCAGACCTCTCCTGCCTCGCCCGCTGCTCCCCTCAGCAGTGTATTTCTGATCTGCCTGTTCTGCTACCCGCTCTGTCTCTGGTGAACCCTCTCGCCGCCCCACAGCTCTGGCTTGTACCCCAGCTTGTATGTATAAATAAAAAAAAAAAAATCTGGACTTTCATCTGGATGCCACTTAATGATAGCATGCAGATAAATCAACTAAACTGGACTTCAGTTTTTCATATTAAGGTGTCAAGAACAGATCCAGTATTGCAATTTGGCTTCTAATACCCAGTCTGCATCACTGCAGAAAATACCAGGTCTCAAGCAAGAGAGGATTTATAATGCCAAGTAATTTCCCCTAACTTTTCTTTCTTCCTGTGGCTCACCCCATCTACATGATTCAAATGGCTGCTTCGTGCTCATTTATTCCATCATTCACTCATGTGTCCATTCAGATGAACTAACTGTAGTCTTGGCTTTGGTTCTCAAAGGATCATCTGCCAGATGATCTCTGTGTTTTCATCAGTGCAGCAAACAGGTTCTGGAGCTGACCTCCCTTTCTTCTGTTTTCGGGCCCTACGTATCCCATGCTTATGGTAGAGGAGCAGCGAAGAAACAGAAATCAGTCACGAGCTTAATTATCTAAGCTGATTGGTTCCCAAATCTAGTGAATTATTAGCATCATTTAAAAATCTTTAAAAGAATGTTTTTGAATCATACAATATAAACACATGGTAAACATTCAAACAGAACAAAATGGCAGACATTGAAAAGTAATTCTTCCCACACCTGGTCTTCAGCTTCCTTCCTACAGCTAACTCCTGCTTACTAGTTCATATGCATTCCCTACCAACTGTAGGGAATGTTAGATTGAAAAGAATGTTCACTCCCAATTTAGAGCGCATCGCTCCACTGATTTCCAGAGTTAACTGTTGAAAAGTCGATGCCATTTTAAATCCCACCACTTTATAAAGGTCCTCTTTTTTTTCTCTCTCTCTCTCTGCAAGTTTTTAAGGTCTTATCTTCATCCCTGAAGTTGAAAAATTTTACTATGATGGGTATTTGGTATAGATTTCCTCCCAAGGCATGGGGTTAGGGCAAGTGATGAGTTAACTCAGTGTTCTTTCTTCCATTTGCTTCCCTTTATCCAAACATTTGTTGACAATTCTTTTTCACCTTTTTATCCTCTTTCATTCTCTGGTTCTTATGGATTTACATCAGACGTTACTTTCATCTTAATGAAATCTGGATAGAAGACAGAGGAAAACACTTGGACCCAACCCACATTACCTAAAATACCTGTCTGATTTGAGGGGGGAAAGGGTATTGTTCTGTATCCTGCAGGCTGTTTCTCTGCTCCATTTTTGAGAACAACTAAACCCTTGATATATCTCTGCTTTTTTATCCTCCCACTTCCCCTGTTGAACAGATAGCCATCCTTGCAGGGTTGTGTCCCTCAACTGAGATGTCACCCTGTGTCTAACCCTATGCCCGATAGGACAGTCCTTCGGGAACAGAGCAGCTTGTCCTTGGACTCAGGATGGTTGGTCACACTGCCGGAAAGCATTTCTGCTGCAACAGCTTTTGCTCGGCACAACAGAAAAGGAAAAAGGAAGCTTCTGTTCCCCAGCACGTTCTCTCTTTACCACAGGACCTTGTCTGAGAGAAAGTACTGGGGAAAATGAAAAGGCAAAGTCCCCTCTAGAATGAGAAAACTGTAGGTCACTGTGTAAATTTTGACTTAAGAAATCCATAGAGAAAGTGTATGTGGGGATCTATTAATGTTTCTTTTCTTCTCTCCCTTTCCCTCCCCCTCTCCCCCCACCATGCATGTTGTCTTTAAACTATTTTGATTTAGGTTGGGGAAAAAAGTGATTCAAGATATTTAGAACTCATTAAAGACATACAGAAATCTTAGGGATGAGGCCCTCATGAGCCTCTCCCCCCATCTCTTTTGCTGCATTTGCAGCTTGGAAACTACCAGAAACTGAGAGATTCCTAGGAAAAATATTTGTTTAGATCTTTCATATTCTTTGTGGTCCCTAAAAGCCACTGTGGTTTTTAGTCCAGGAATCAGCTTTTCTGGGCATATCACATTGACCTCCAGCTGTGACCTTTCTGGGGGCATGGACTCTAGCAGAGATCTGAAGATTTCTGACAAGAAATTGGTGGCAAGCCCAAGATTTGCTGCATGGAACATGCAGGCGGAGTTCACTGGCAACTACCTCCTTTATCAACCAGGGCACCAGCTACAACTTCACTACGTGTATGTCTCAGCACTGCACAGGGGGTCTGGGAAAGACCCAGGAGTGGCACTAACACAGGATTTCTGATTCCTACCCTTGTAAGTAAGAGAATCAGAGAATATGATAAAACAGCACAGAATCGGCACAATGATGAACATCAGAGTTCAGAGGAGATGAAAATCAATGAAGGAAATAAGGCTTCTAGTCTGAAGAATCACAGTGTTTCAGTAGGTAGGATGGACAGTAGGTTGGGGGGCACTGTGCCAAGACAGAGAGGCAGGAATGAGTGCTACATGTTTGACGGAGAATGAATTGATCACCCCAAGTTGGAGTGCAAAGGAAAGAGAAGAGGAGCAGAGAGGAGGGAGCGAGGCACTTGTGAGACTTAGAAGAAGCTTCTAAATAAATACTGTTTGAACTGGCCCTTAAAGAGTAGTTCTGTTTTTTGTTGTTTTTAACAGTAGTCTGTTTTTTATTTACAATTTTCCCAGCTGACTGGTTTACCAGCCTTATGGATTAATTCAGAGGCATGTGCAGACTTATTTTTGCCACCCACCAACCCAACCCTTCATAGTCCTAGGCTTTTGGTTCGCTGTGGTGTCACAGCAGAGTGAATTGAGAAAAACCGGGTCTGGATATATTTCAGTCAGCACACAGAGGCCAGAAGAGTCGAATGCCTGCTCCCCTGGGTGGTGCCTCAGAAATAATCTAAAAGCCATCTCCCCACATTGCATTTTAGAATTTCTGGTCATACCATGTCATTTCATGTCCATCACTCATTCATCCTATAAACATTTACTACCTACCTACTAAGTGCCAGACCCTGTTTGAGGTGTTGGGATACAGCAGTGAATAAAATGGATAGTCTCCCTATTTTGTACTTCTCAAAAAAGAAAAGGCTCATCTCCCTGGAGGTCAAGGTCAGGGCCACATAGTTAGACAAGAACGTATTAAGTTTT
Source organism: Scalopus aquaticus (assembly GCA_004024925.1). NCBI lineage: Eukaryota > Metazoa > Chordata > Mammalia > Eulipotyphla > Talpidae > Scalopus > Scalopus aquaticus. Next base: position 11,161 of record PVIJ01019454.1, read on the forward strand.
TTTTTTTTTTTGAGTGTCATTTTCTTAACTTGTAAGCAATTAGAGATGATGCCCTGTATTGAAAAAATATATATGAAGTAGAATACAAAATCCATGTGTGCTTTTAAGCTGAAGCAAGATTTTAAAGAAACGTCCTTGCTGTGGCAAGTTGTTCTGGGCTATGTTCCCAACTTCCAGAGGTGCGCCTGCACCGCTTCCTCTGCCTTTAGGAGCACTTTGGTGGAAAGATTTGAAAAGCAATGACCAGTTACTTAACAACCTCACTGTGGCCTACAGGATCAAGTAGAAACTCCTTCTGGAGCTTGCTCAGGGTCTTTAGAATGGGGTCCTAGGCGACTTTCCCCAGCACTCTCTCCTTCCTTCCTCTCCCCTCTACAGCAGAAGTGACCATTTCCTAAACACACCAGTTACTGGGATACCCACTAGCCTCTGTGCTGGGGTGGGGACTTGTATATGACAAAGACACATTTCTGTCCACAACCAGAAAGAGTTGATCTTGATCTTTCTTGCCTCACCTTACCTGCTTGGAATATCTCTGTTTTAAGGCCGGAATCTGTTGCCTTAATAGTATTCATTTCAGCTGTTTTCCCATAGTACGCAAAAGATACTTGTATTACATTATTTATTTATTTATTTATTTATTTGTTTTTATTTTGTTTTTTTACTAAAGTTTTCATATTTTGTAACGCCAATATATTTGCTCATCTTTACTCCTACTTGGCATTAAGCTTCCTAAACATGGACATTTTTTTTTAAAGATTTATTTTATTTATACATACAATACAAGCTGGGGTATAGGACAGAGGCGTGGCGCGGCGAGACGGTTCACCAGAGACAGAGTGGGGAGCAGAACAGGCAGATCAGAAATACACTGCTGAGTGGAGCAGTGGGCGAGGCAGGAGAGGTCTGCCGCGCCATGTGGGACTCTCCCCGGCTGGGCGTCGAACTCGCATTGAGCACTGCCGACAGCTCCACAACGCAGCGCTCAACCGCTGCGCCCACCAGGGAGGCCCAACATGGACATTTTTTTTTATCCATTTTTGAAGTTATGCAATGCTTGCCCATCAGATAGGCCATCAATGAATGCAAGCTGAACTAATTAAGTTTTCAGAGTGACATGCAAATTCTCCGTGAAGCTCATATGAAAGCATTAATTCATCTATTCAGCATTTATTTACTAATTAAATAGTTACCAGCTTCCTACTACAGAGCCAGGTTTATGAGGATAATAGTAAGGACAAAAGAATTAGTCTCTTCCCTCATGAAGAATATAATTGTATAAAGAAGACTCAGAAGAGTGAAAGAAAAATATTTAATTTTATTAAATGCAACACATCAAGTATAATTAGATAGTTAAGTCAAATCTATAAATATGGTAACTGCTATAAATGAAGAGGACAGGAAGCTACGAACATATAATTCCATCTCTAAATAGACTTTGATTTCTTAATATCCCGCACAGTTATATTATTTGGATTACAGTAGAATTCCTCTTCCTTTTTAGACTTTTCCTTAATTTACTCAAGCCCTTCTTGAAATGTATTTTTAGACTGTTCCACCTCTTGAGATAATGACTTCTTTCCATCTCGGTGAGTTAGACTTGTGTGGGGAGGGGGGGTGAAGAGGGGCTGTCTATTTCACATTTAAAATCCAGAGCTAAACCTTCCTGGAGAGGAGAAATGACAACAGCGCCACATAAACTCTTCCGGAAAATACAGAAGTGGCAACATGGCCAGCATATTTTAATGGTATTGTTACAGGGCAGGGAGAAGGGCACCCTAGAACCCCCAAACCTGCCCGTTTTAAATAGGTTCTGCCATCTACCGCATCAAGATAAAACATATCAGACCTTAAGTGGAAAAGAAACTTTAATACAATTAATGTGATAATACAGTAAAGACAAAGAATATAGTTTCTAAACTAAGCACCCAAAGTTACCCATCACCTCATGGGCAAAAGTCCACCCAAATGGGATTGGCCCAAGGCAAGGCCTGAAAGCCTTCCACAAGTCTAAAACACTTTTTGGCAGGGACCCATGGAAAAGGGTTAGCAGTCAGACAAGTCTGTGAGGAAAAGAGCAAAATCAAAATCAAGATCAACGTTGCCTTTGTAACCTCCCCACAGGTCTCTCACCCACATCTGTCTCAAACAGTCTAGGCCAGTACAGTTTCTTCACATGTCTCTCTGCTATTTGTGCTTCTGGCTCTCCATCCTGCTTCCTTCCTTTCTCTCTCTCCTCTCTATGTTTCTCCTTTTCTCTTCTCCGGTTTCTTATCTCTCCTGCTCATCTCCACCCTCCCTTGGGTGGGGCAGGGAGTCTGGAACACTCCCCTTGCCTGAGGACCACCCTCTTACAGTAGTACTCTGAGCTTGTATACCAGATAAAGATACCAAACACCCACAAAAGAAAATCACAGACCGATATCCCTCATGAACACTGATGCAATCATCCCTTAAAATCAAATAAGCAATAGGGCCTCCCTGGTGGCACAGCAGTTGAGCGCTGCACTGTGGAGCTGTCGGCAGCGGGCGATGAGAGTTCGAAGCCCAGCCGGGGAGATTCCCACATGGCGTGGCAGACCTCTCCTGCCTCGACCACTGCTCCCCTCAGCAGTGTATTTCTGATTTGCCTGTTCTGCTCCCCACTCTGTCTCTGGTGAACCCTCTTGCCACCCCACACCTCTGGCTTGTACCCCAGCTTGCATGTATAAATAAATAAATCTTTTTTAAAAAATCAAATAAGCAATAAATACAAAGAATAACGCATGAGATCAAGTGATTTTTATCCTCAAAATGTAAGGTGGGTTTAACATAAAAAAATTAATCATTGTGATTGCCCAAATTACAGAAAAGGAGATGAGCAAGATCATTTCAGTAGATAAAGAAAAAGAATTTAAAAAATTCGATACCCATTCATGGTAAAACAACAACAAAAACCCCACTAACCAGGAAGAAAAGGGACTTTAGAAAAAAAAATAGAACTGTAAATTAAAGAGTGAAATATAATTTAAAACATAATCATTAATCACCTTTTTTCAAATTGAGTCATAAAAGCATAGAGCTGGAAGAAAACTTGTAGGATCCTAACAGCTAATTTTACTGAGCCCTGGCTAAGAGCTTTATGAACATTTTCTTGTTTAATCCTCACAACAATCCTATAAAATAAGCACAATTTTGAATGCCATTCCAATTTTACATATGAAAAACTGAAGCTTAGAGAAACTGTGGCAGTTTAATATTAGGGTGAGACAGGAGGCCCAGGGGTGAAAGAATTCACCAGAGAAGAAGAGGCAGATTTATTGAAATACTTGGTAAGGGAACAGGGGTCAAGATGGGAGACGTCTGCACGGGAAGAAGGATTTGAGGCTCTTTATTATATTGTTTTTGTGGGCCTTCTTACTTGGGGTGCTGGTTTGCACCCGTTATCTGCTGGGATGTCTGGTTTCAAGTGCAGGCTTTTGACACAATGAGTCCAGGCCAGCTTCTGCATTCCTGGAGCAGGGCTGGGTTTTCTGGTCAAGGTAGTGGATCTTATGGCCCGATTCCCATGGCAACCCTTTTTTTTTTTTTAAAGATTTTATTTATACATACAAGCTTCGGTACAGGCCAGAGGCGTGGGGCGGCGAGAGGGTTCACCAGAGACAGAGCGGGGAGCAGAACAGGCAGATCAGAAATACACTGCTGAGGGGAGCAGCGGGCGAGGCAGGAGAGATCTGCTGCACCATGTGGGGTTCTCCCAGGCCGGGCTTCGAACTCGCGAACTTGCGTCGCCGCTGCCGACAGCTCCACAGCGCAGCGCTCAACCGCTGCGCCACCCCACCGGGGAGGCCCCGGCAACCCTTTTTGATTCCCTTCAAGCCTCCCAAACCTGCCTGCTGGGCAAGGAGTGGGGACTTAGTTTTTAACCTTATTAAATGATACCCTGACAGAGATCAGATAAATTGCCTAAGGAAATACAACTACTAACTAAATGTCGGTATTTGAACCTAATATCTGTGTTTTGTAATCTTCACTAGTGTTTAGTGCCACTGCTCATGGAGTCACTGTACCTTATAAATGAGGCGACCGAGTGTCAGGCCACAATGATACAAATAAATGGCAAAACTGGGACTAGAACCTCAGGCCCTGTGTTTTCAGAACTTTGTGTTCCTTTCACCTCCTCCCACCCCTTCCTTTTTACCAAAACATACATTTTTTTCCTCCTTGGAGGCTCCATGCCCAAAATACTAGAGAAGTAAATAGAACTTAGAAAGTTAGAACATTGAATTTTGTCTCCTGCTCTGTTTAGCATTCAAAACCACTAAAGCCACATAGAGGACGCAGCCCACACTCAGAGAAGAGCATGTTAAAGCAAGACTGAGTGGAGCCCGCCCTGCATAGGAATGTAGATGGTGAGAAAGTAAAGAAGAAAGGGAGGTAAAGAGAGTTGGGGGTGGGGGTAGAGAAGGCTGATGATCATCTCTGAAATTTGAAACTCGGGGCCAGAACGGGGCAATTGATGGGCATAAGTGCCCCTGGAGGCCTCAAACTGACTCTTTTGCCAAAATCAGTCCGGACATTCCAACTCACTCACCCTGTCTGAATAGCGAGAGGTGTTGGGAAGTCGCCCCAGGGCCATCAAGGCTCCTGAGCTTTGCCCTGCCCTCTGCAAATGTTTGGCAAAGTTAAAAAGAAAGAAAAAATTCTTTACAATCTGAGCGTTGAGAATGAAGAAGGAAACTGCTATGAACTGGAGGGTGTCTAGCAGGTCAGGAGAGAGAAGAACAATCTTAGAGCTTTCCTTTTACCCGGGATGAAACCCCGAGTGATGCTCTCACCACTGAGAGGAGCCCAGCTTCCCCAGCAGGCCTGTCTCCCACCCTCTTACCATGTCCTGAGCAAACCTTTGGAATGATGACTCGTGGACCTTTGAAAATAGTCAGGGGTGGTGGGGAAAAGTAGTTCAGGGGTCAGAAAATAGTTTACAAAACTAAAACTCGGTTAAAGTTGCTTCCAAACACCATCACAGAGCACGAGTGCCCAGGATATTTACAAACAGCAGGAAAAGTGGCTGAAGACCTGTATGATCTTTGTTTCTCTTCCCCACATGGAAGAAAATACACACAACACATCCTTCTAAGAGTATTAAATGATTTTTTCCTCCCCCACCCCCAATAATATGACCATTTAGTTTTCATTCGCCCCATCCGTTTCACTAAAAAATACTTCCTGGTAGCCACAGAAGTTAGGAAATAAATATGGGAAAGACTATTTTAAATCTTGGCAGGAATCCTGAACTCCTCTTAGGTTCACTTTAGGTATTTAAGATTAGGCGCAAAAACAAACAAGTGAACAACAAAATAAGCCCCAAACTTACCTCCTCCAAACTTAAAATAGCAGGTTTAAAAACAGTGTGGAGAGTGGTCACCTGAGCAGGCTGGTGCCCGATGGGAGTCTTGAACTTGTTATTGAGTAAGAGTCTTAACTTCTGTAAACTTATTTTATCATCTGTAAAATGCATACTGATCGTATAGTCTCAGTTTCACAGGGCTATTAGAAAAAATTGGACACATACAGCACATGGCATGAAATATATATTTTTTTAAATTTTTTTTTTTAAAGATTTATTTATACGAGCTGGGGTACAGGCCAGAGGCGTGGGGCGGTGAGAGGGTTCACCAGAGACAGAGTGGGGAGCAGAACAGGCAGATCAGAAATACACTGCTGAGGGGAGCAGCGGGCGAGGCAGGAGAGGTCCGTCGCACCATGTGGGATTCTCCTGGGCTGGGCATCGAAACTGCATCGCGCACCACCCGACAGCTCCACAGCGCAGCGCTCAACTGCTGCGCCACCAGGGGGGGGGGCCCTATTTTTAAATTTTTTAAAAAAGGTTTATTTATTTATGCATACAAGCTGGGGTACAGGCCAGAGGCATGGGGCGGCGAGCGGGTTTACCAGAGACAGAGTGGGGAGCAGAACAGGCAGATCAGAAATACACTGCTGAGGGGAGCAACGGGCGAGGCAGGAGAGGTCTGCCGCGCCCTGTGGGAATGTCCCTGGCCATGCATTGAACTTGCTCCCTGGCCGGGCACTGAACTTGTGTCGCTGCTGCCACGCAGCGCTTAACCACTGCACCACCAAGGAACGCCACCAGGGAGGGGGAGGCCCTGCATGAAATATATCTTAATTGTTCTTTTTTTTTTAAGATTTATTTATTTTTTATTTTTTACATGCAAGCTGGGGTGCAGGCCAGAGGTGTGGGGTGGTGAGAGGGTTCACCAGAGACAGAGCGGAGGGCAGAACAGGCAGATCGACTGAAGTACACTGCGGAGGGGAGTAGCAGGCGAGGTTGGAGAGGTCCGACACGCCATATGGGAATCTCCCCAGCCGGGCATCGAACTCGCGCTGCAGCTGCTGACAGCTCCACAGCACTGCGCTTAACCCATTGAGCCACCAGGGAGGCCCCTATCTTAATTGTTCTTACAGAGTTATAAAAGTGGAAAGAAGATAATCCCAGCAAGAGGAGGGACGTGTAGGTACAAAACCTCAGAAGGAGCAGAACTGACGCCAAGTGCAGAGACAGGGTCTCTGCTAACACAAATAACACTTTTTCCCCAGCAAAATACTGAAAGATATGATTTATATCATCTTCCATGCAGATTCAGTCCCACACCAGGGCCCAGGCTGGAGAGTGTGCAGATACCCTTAACATGGAACTTTGGAAAGGCATGACTATTTGGAGGAACAATCAAAGACAAATACTGTATGGTACCACTTAGACTGGGAAGTTCAACAGAGAGAAGTCTATTTCTTACATAACAGTTTCTCCAGCACTTTCGATTTCTCTCTGTTCTTAGTTTGGACTAAGGAAGTCCAAAATTGTGGGGATGGCCTGGAGACGTGTTCAGGAAAGATAAGAAATTTCTAGTGACTTCAATATAAAATTGATAGTGAGACACAAGACAAGTGGATAGCTTCTAGGATCAGAACAGAATAGGAAAAAGCCTTGGAGAAATAAGGAAGGCTCTGGACTTAAGAGCAATAAATTCCAAAGGGGACTAATCAAACTTCCCCTGGATGAGGGGCAACAGGGCATTTCTGGACAAGGACGTCATAAAGAAAACAGACTCTAAGATAAGGGCTGAGATGCAAGGTGTAATTCTGGGCACAGAGACTTTAAGACCATGGAGAACTAACCAGTCACAAAGAGACGGACAGTGCTTTAGAATTACTAGGAAAAGCATGCGTATGTATATTCCATGGCAAGACTCCACTTAGGCTCATTGCTCTCTCCAGGCCTGGTTCCACAGACCTGAGAGTCCCACTTTATTTCTGTTCATTTTCTTCTTGATAAACTTTCCTTACATTTATTTTTCTAAACAAATTTGCCTCTTTTCACTTGCTTGCCTGACTGTTAGCAAAGTTTCTGCTACGGCTTCATGAGACGCCAACCTTTGGTGGGCTAGTGGCCAGTACTCAGCGCTGCTACCGCAGGCTGGGATCAGTTCCTGGTTGGGAGACTAGACCTGAAAACCTGAAATTACGGAATCAATAGGACCTAATGACTGGAAATGAGTTGGTGAAGTAGGACAAGGGCCAGATCAGAGAAAGTTTGCCTGACATATTAAGGAGGTTCCAGTTTTTCCTTACTGCACAGGCTAAGGGCAGTCCACGGGCTTTTTAAGTAAGGCTGCTTCATGATCTAATGTACACTCGCATGTGAGAGCTGTGGTGTCGCATGTCACAAGGGGACTGGAGGGGCGAGGCAAGGTTTGGTCTCCTGGAGGCCAGTGGCAGTAACTTCAAGCACAGCAATAAACAGAGACTGGTTTAGATTCTGTGAAACTTCGCTTTTTTCTTATTTACCTCAAGAGCAACCAAATACCCAAGAAAGCTGTCAAACATTCTTGCAATGTTTGTGTTGACTGTCTCAAAAGTAAAGCATTTCTGTATAAATGGCCATTGATTTATAGGCTATAAACTCATTGTATGTATGGTCAAGGCTGAGGATGACAGCTAATGCTCCAAGAGGGAAGAAGAATGAAAATAAAAGTGCTGAATGAAGAGTCCAGTGTAGCTATTTTCCAGGAGTGCAGCAGGAAATTGGATTGTTTGAAGCAAAATGATTGCCCACAGGCTTTTAATTCCAGTGTAACATTTCATGGCTGTAACCTAGATTATCACTTTTAAGCAATGTCTTCTAAAATGTGGGTCCAAAGTATAATTTGAATATCCTACATAAATGAAGTCTGGCTAACAAATGGTCTGCTGCCCTCTTAGACCAAGAGGATTTTGTCCTCCTGCACAAACTGGTTACCCAGAGCCCCACAGAAGTTCGCACACAACCCTTCTTTTCTAGAAAACCATATTAACCTTTCACATTGGAATGCTGCATTTTCCTGGGGGGGGGAGGGGGAGAAGGGCTTTTTTTTTTTTTTTTTTAATTCACAAGAGGTATCAAATTCAGAAAAAACCGGTTCAGAAGGAGGAAGGGGGAGAGGGAGTGAAAGAGGAGAAAAGGCTGGTGGAGCCGCAGCGTCCCAGAGGGGAGATGGCCATCTCCTAAGAATAAACAGTTTCACCAGAGGCTGTGCTGGGGACATCTGCGCGCTGTTTGCTTTGGACGGCGCTGGCCAAGAGGTCTCAGGGTCACATTCTCCCCAGAGATCCCGAGTGGCCCCAGGCAGCCCTAGCTCCGCGAGCACGCTGCCTGCAGCCTGCAGCCTGCCGCCGGGAGCTGCCCTACAATTTCCGGAATTTTATAGAAGCGGGAAGGTTGAGCCGAAATGCGTCTCCCGGGGGCGGCCACCCCTGCTGGGTCCAGCTCCACGCGAACAAAGAAGTCAGTTGGGCCCGGGCTGCTAGCCGGGCGGAAGGCGCCAGGCTGGGGGATTGAAACCACATGTGCTAGAGGTTTCCAGAGCCGCGACCCAGACACCGGGGAACAGGCTGCTTGCTGCCTTTTATGTTTCCCTTCTTCCTCTGGTTTCCAGAGTCAGATGCTTGAGGAGCCCTAGACCACCAGCATGCCGGTAGAACGAACATGGCTTTCCTTTTTTTTTTTTTTTTAATTAATGAAAGAGCATGTTTTCACATTCTGCTCCTCTCTCCCCAAGAGAAAATGGCTTTATCTGCTTCTAGAACCCTCTCCTAAATTTGCCAGAGATCCCATGGGAGACCCCCCCATTCTCTTAGTCAAGGCAGCAAGGGGTGAGGAGATGAATTTTTGAGGGGAGGCAAATGTGTTAAACTAGCATAAGATACATGGACCATTTTTAATTTTAAAGCAGAAGTTACAGGACTAGTGCATAAATACGTTCTCATTATAAAAAATGGAAACATTTCAAGGCCTCTCAGCCCATTCTCTTCAATCTTCCTCCCCTCTCCCAAGTAATTCCTGTTGGTAGCTAAGTATTCTGTTTTACATTGAACAAAACTGGGATTTTACTATAGGGATTGTTTGCAACTTATTTTCAGTAGTTTGTGAAAGATTTTTTCACACTAGAATATAGAGTTGATGTTTGAACAATGTTGCCTGGAACTGTGCAGGTCTCGTTATACATGGATTTTTTTGGTAAACACAAGGAAACTTACAGTATGGATAAATACAGTCCAGTATGTATATATTTTCCTTATGATTTTCTTCATAACAATTTCCCCCTAGGTTACTTTATTGTAAAAAATACAGTATATATTACACACAACATGCAAAGTGTGTGAATGGACTGTTTATAGGCAAGATTCCTGATCAACAGCAGGCTATTGCAGATTTTCTACTGCTGAGGGAGGGCACCCCTAATCCCCAGAGCTTAAGGGTCAACTGTGGGAATCTCAGATGGGATTTATAATTTTAAAAGGAGAAAAAAGCTAGAAGGATTAGCTATAGTAGCCTATCAGCAATTTTGACTGGTAGGACAATCAATCAATCAATCCAGCAACACTCACCCACTCTCCCACTTCCCACATTTTATAACACCTGGAGCTAAGAATACCTCCAATTTTTCAACCAATTTTTAAATGGATGAAAATAATATTGTTCCCTAATACATAAAAATTATATGCAATTTAAGCTCAGTGTCCAGAAATAAATTTCACTGATACACAGATACACTGCAGTTGAGCTCTAGTGACCAGATTCTGTCTTCCAAGGGGCTCCTTCATCTGTACATTGCTAAGGCATTTACCCTATAGTGCAACTTATCCCTTAACCATATCAATTTATTATTGAATTGATTTTATTCATTTTTTAGGAGGGGCTTATATTGTCTTATATTCATATTTTCAATATGTATATCTCATCCCCCAAAGCATAGTAAATGCATTTTGAGGACAGGGACTGTGCTTTAAAATTGCTTTTATTTTGCATGCATGCAAAGACTTCAGAATTACTATTCACTCAGATTTTTCTCTTCTCCACCATGACCCAGCCATGGGCTATTTCTGTTAGAGTCAAAAAGAACTGCATTGATCTGATCCTAAAGTCAGGGATAGGATAGAGGAAGCAGTAGGAGACGTGATTGTCCAGGGACTCCCCTTGGGGTTACTAGAGTAGTTTTAGAAACTGTTGAAATGGGAGTCTAAGATTAACAAGTACAAGGTTCCTAGGAGTGGGATCCATGTTTCATTGTTACTGTGTAGTGGAAGAAACACTGGCCATAGAATCAGAATATGTGGTCCTTAGTCCCCTAAAGCTGAGTGATTATCACCAAGTCATTCTTCCTGACCCTCACTGCCCACCATTTAAATAGGGATAATACCGCTGAGTGGAAAGGCCCTAAGGGGCTCCCACTATTCCTGTCTCCTAGTGTTCGTTTTTTGTGTAAACACTGGTCCTTGAGTATGGGTGGGGCCCTAAACACTCCTGTAGTCCCAGCCCTTCAGACTTCATGGTTCTAGAGCTGGTGGCCACCTGTGGTATAGATACCTTATGGTACCTGAGCATTTACAGTTAGGATTGAGATGCCCCCACATATAAAATAAACAATGATTTTGAAGACCTAGTGCAATACAAAGAGAAAAAAAAATCTTGCTAAAATTTTTTTAATATTTATTACAAGTTGCAAAATCTCATATATTTAGGGTTAAGTCAAATATATGATTAAATTAATTTCAACTGTTTCTTTTTCCTTTTGGCATGGCAGCTAGACAATTCTAAATTGCATGCAGGCTTGCTTTCTATTTCTACATTTTCTACTGGACAGCACCACTCTTGAGTAACATTATAGGGTTAACTTTGTGCTCTGATCTATTTTCCTGACATCTGATTGTGACTGGCCAGCTGAGCACCCAATTTAAGGGCTCTGATTAGGTCTCAGACATCAGAAACCCAAGCAGGAGGACACCCCTTTCATTTGCATGCCATTGCCGGTGCAGCCCACTGCTCCTCAAAGGATCTGGCTCTGCTAATGTGCTGAGTGAGCTAAGCTCCACACCTCGAATGCAGATGACACTGCAATTCAGAGTTTTAGTGAGCTTGATGAATGTGCTAGGAAATGACACCTACGGCACTACCCCGGTCACGTGGCATCTCTCCTCCTCCTCTTCAGCTCACACCTATAGTCCTGCCTGTGGGAGAAGAAATCTGACACCAGCAAACTTGGTCCTGGGCCAAGTGCAGGAAGCTCCCATCTACATTAGTTTCAGTCACTCGGAATGCTGGTTAGAGGCTAAAGGTACAATGAGCCCTCCTAGGAAAGGCTTTCCTGCATGGCTCCCCAACATTATTTTCTCTCAGTTCTAACAGTAAGGCTTATCTCTGTTTCATAGCCACTCATAAAGGTTTAGGATTTTTCTCATTAAAGTTCAAATACTCGGTTTGGGGCCTCCCTGGTGGCGCAGTGGTTAAGTGCTGCGCTGTGGAGCTGTCGGCAGCGGCGACGCGAGTTCGACGCCTGGCCAGGGAGAATCCCACATGGTGGGGCAGACCTCTCCTGCCTCGCCCACTGCTCCGGCAGCGGCGACGCGAGTTCGACGCCCGGCCAGGGAGAATCCCACATGGTGGGGCAGACCTCTCCTGCCTCGCCCACTGCTCCCCTTAGCAGTGTATTTCTGATCTGCCTGTTCTGCTACCCGCTCTGTCTCTGGTGAACCCTCTCGCCGCCCCACGCCTCTGGCCTGTACCCCAGCTTGTATGTAAAAACAAAAAAAAAATAAAAATAAAAAGTTCAAATACTCGGGCCTCCCAGATGGCGCAATGGATTAAGTCGCAGCACTATGCAGCTATCCACAACCACTGCAGCATGAGTTCTATCCCTTGGCCAGGGAGCTTCCCACATGGCGCAGCAGACCTCTTCTGACTCGCCCGCTGGTCCCTTCAGCAGTGTGTTTCAGTCAATCTGCCTGTTCTGCTCCCCACTCTGTCTCTGGCGAATCTTCTCACCCGCCCCGACACTTCTGGCCTGCACCCCAGCTCTTTTTTTTTTTTTTTTTGCCAA